>JANBOK010000028.1:0-51808 GCA_027595805.1 Coemansia sp. Benny D160-2 | reverse complement strand
GAGGAAAGAAAAACGAAAAGGAATGGTTTGATGCTCTGAGTAGTAAGTGTCTGCTCCTTTTTTTTCCTGGTTCCGGATGGGGCGGTGGCCTGGGCTTATATACGTTTTTTGCTTGACATGCAAATAAAGGGCAAAGCAGGGAGGAAGGGGCGAGGGCGGCAAGGGAGAGAGAGGGCCTGCATTGCCTTGGGTCAGTTGGTATGCGCCAGACATGGCTGGTTGGCCTGGAGATTCATCGCATTTGCCGAGTTTGTCTGTTGACGAGTGCCGACACAACGTGCTCTGCAGCAACATACGCCGGTAGCAAGCACACTCAAATCTGACGCAAGCAATGGAGAGGGGGAAAGGCGTTTGCGCCAATTCCAGCGTTTACGCGGTTGCATGCGCAGATGTTTGGTCCATATTTTCAACTGCTGAACCCCTCTCTCTACCCCCCGTTAGTTTGTTACAGACGCAGTTTCAGCGCAACTATAACTAGGCTGGCTGACCCAGCCGGCTTTACCCCCTCCTTTCTCCTCTCCTCCCCTCGATTTTCTGCTGCACGCTCGGCTGTCTTGCGTCCAACTTCATGCCTGACCCTCCCCGGCATCCAGAAGAATGCAGGGGGCATGGGAATGGGTATATGCACAAAACAAAAACCTCGGCCATCTTTCCAGCGTTTGTGACAGCATCTATCGAATGCCCGAGAGTCCTTTGCCTTCCAACGCACAGGCCATTGGCGCGTGGGTTTCCCATTCTAGCTCGCAATACGAGTTACAGGCTGTAGAGGGATCAATTTCTACGCTATGCTTGGCGGATTGTTTGCCACAGATAGCAACATCTGGCGTAATCGCATGCCGAGCAATACAACACCAACAACGACAAAAGACATTTGCACAATAAAAACATCCACTCTACCACAAGACACACCGCCACATTTGTTTCACTTTGCCTTATTTGTGCACTAGTGACTGTCTGTGGTGGTGGACGCTTCATCTATGCTTTCCCTTTTCTTCTTCTTCCTCTCCCTAATTCCATGGCAACTAGCGTCATGGCCGAGATGCGATGAAGGCGACGCTGGTCTGGTATTGGCCTCGAATGGCCGATGCGAGAGAACAATTGGAAAGAAGGGACAAATTATGCCGACACACGGATACTGTTCTTTGCGAGATCATATGCGCACAGTGTTACTGTGTACAGTTAAAGGTGAAAAAAGTTTGGAATGGCGATACAATACGTATGCGCTAATATATGAAACAAAGTTTGTAGTGAGGGGTTGGAGTTGCCTACGCCTGGTTGTTTTTGTATTTTCACCGCTATAATTTAATTGACGAAATGGGGGAGTATAAAGAAAAAGGCAATATTAAGGCTCTTTACCACAAAAATTTAACTTGATAATCCGTCGTTTTCATGAAGCAAGCAGAAGACAGCTTCAACAAAATAAACAGAACATGCACGCTCTGCCAAATGTCGGCATGGTTGAAGAGCGTTAGAAATAAAAAATAAGCATTATCAATACAGCAATGTGCAAGAAGAAGAAGAGCCTTGTGTGTGCGTGCACATTTCAAGGGATGTTGGAACATTTAAGAGTAGCAGTGAGGAATAGAACAGACTTTTAGACCGGCATTCGCTTTTTACGATTGATATAACGCTTAATATTTCACCAAATGCTGAAAAACGGAATATGCTTTTACACGCCCTGGTGGTACAGATTGGAGCTGCTGATCAGATCATACAGCAATGGAATTAATTGTCAAAAAAGGGGGATGGAAAATCGAGACAAGCCAAAAGAAAAAATACTCGTTTCTTTTCTTCAAACACTCTTTTTTTCTATTATTTAAAGTGATTCCAGTGTAGACAATATTTTTCGGAAATGCCTCGCGATTTCACATGCTCATTGCATGTGAGCCGTATTAAACGGAGCACAAAGTATGTATTGTCTGTTCTTTTCTGCGTGACAGTGCCAGAGCCAGCTTTGGATTTCTGTGGAATCCACGATCTGCAAACTGTGGTTTCTAACATAACCACACTTATCTGTTTATCTATCTGTTTTTTTGTTGCTGTAGGGCAAGCGATCTGAGAACAGCCTTTGAGAGCTTTGGAAGAATTAAGGATATCTATGTTCCGCTGGACTATTACACGAAGGTTTCCCGCGGGTTTGGCTATGTCGAGTAGGTATCCACATGCTTGTCATAGCAATCCATTATCAGTGTTTGATTACCTTGGAATTGTTGCAGGGTAGCTATATCTAAACCCCATGTTACGATTGACCGGACAACATTGCCCATCTTTTGAAAAAGCTGTGTAGGTATTACGATCGTGCGGATGCCGAGGCTGCATACGACAGACGTAACGAGGTGATGGTCTTGGGACGACCAGTTGTTGTTGAGTTTGCGCGTGGACAGCGCAAGAGTAAGTTATCTTTATTTGAACACATCATGTGGTGGTGGTGTGGTTTGTTAGATCGAGCGCATTTATCAATTTTGAATTTCTATTGTTTGCGGTGTCATTTATAATAATGTAGCTTCGCGTGAGATGCGTCACAACGAAATGTAAGTATATTGATCATTGCTTTGTTCCCTCTCTGGAACCCAGAGTAATTGGGCTGTGTTTTTGATTGTGCTTTTATATTGCAATAATTGGTGGTTACAGAGATTGGCCAATGCTACTGCGCAGTAGTTACTGGCGTTGGTGGCTGTGGATGTTTAGGTTTTGCAAGTTAGGATTGCAGGACAAAGACACGCATATGTCGTTTGTCTCATGTGTGATCCTCATCCTCATCCTCATCCTATTCAAGGCATATTTCCAAGTCCCCCTGCCGAAAGAAAATGTGAAAAAGATAATCAAGCAAGACATTTGAAGCCAGACTTACTTATTTCCAAGATTACAACATCACATCAGTTGTAATGTATGCAAGATCGTGTAACGGCATTGTACCAGCACTAACACAAGCGAAACACCCCACGTATCTGATAAATTCAACCAAGTAGAGACACCCATCGCAGCCGGAGCCGCAGCCGCAGCCGCAGCCGCAGCCCTAGTCGCAACCGCAATCGAAACCGCCGTCGCAATCGTAGGTAAGTAAAAACACATGATTAGGATTTCTAGATTTCTTTTCTGTTTGTAATTTTTAAAAAGAAAACATGTAAATAGGCAGATGACAAAGATAATTAATATAACCATTGCGCAAATTGATTGGCCGTTTGCTATATGTGTAGCAGAAGCAGAAGCAGAAGCAGGGGCGAAAGCCGCAGCCGTAGTCGCAGTCGCAGCGCGTCCCGCAGCCGGTCTCCGCCATCGCGGCAGAACCGATCGCGGCGCAAGAGATACTCGAGGTCCCGCAGCCGTGGGCGTGGAAGAGGCCGACGCCATTCGCACAGTAGGAGCAGGAGCAGGAGCAGCAGTTGCAGCTGTAGCAGCAGCTCGAGAAGTAGTAGCTCGAGAAGCAGAGACTCAAGAAGTAGAAGCTACACACGCAGGCGCCATCGCAGTCCAAGCTATAGTTGCAGCCGTAGCCGTAGCCGCAGTCGCAGTCGCAGTCGCGGTAGAAATGGCAGGAGAGGCGACAGAGGGCGGTCTGGGCGGAATAGAGATGGATCTGACCAGCGCTCTAGTAATAGAAGGAGCAAGCAGGAATTGCAGTCGCCGGCGGCTGCACGCGCACGCCGTACCAACGCCAGCGCCAACGCCAGCGCCAACAACAACAACACCACCAACGAGGGTACTGGAACCCGCACGCCTAGCCCCCGCTCTACACCCAATCCATATTCGGATGGCGAGGAGGAGGTCAACGCTCAGGAGCCAGACGACGATAACATGGCAGACCTCTCTTCTTAGAGCGAAGCGTGGTGCGCAGTCCCACACGCAGATGTCCATTCCATCCACCTTCTTTGCTTTTTTAACTGAGGCGGGAAAGGCGTTGGGCACCATTGGCACCAGATGCACTTGGATTGCTTGGCTTCTTAGACCGGGATTTCTATTCCCGAAGACCTAGCTCATATCATATTCCAGTACACGATGCAAGGACTGCCTTTTCCTTCATTCTCCCTTGTCTAGGCCTTTATAATAAATATACTTAGTAGTGTAGAGCCAGCACCACAACGGATAGAGATGCCAGCTGAAATGTAGCATGGAAAGAGATTTGATGGGAGTGCAGCTTTTAACATGTGTGTTTTCCAAGCCGTTTTGCACATGCCACAGACAACTTCCAGCTCATATAAAAGTGCCAGAGGAAGCAGACGCAAGCAGTCTATGTAGAGGCGCTGGCTTGCGGACGACGGAGCATTTATGGAGAGAATAAGGCGCTAGCAAACGCTCCAAACTTTCATCATCAATGACAGAAAAAATCATTGACAGGAAAGAAACTTCAAAACATGTTGGATATTGCAACAGCGGGTGCGGGCGAATGGAAAGACGTATCGACACGGGGCAAGTTCCAGCGGAAGGAGTGACATGCGCAGCAATGGAGGCAATGTCGGCCAGCACCGGAGGACGAATGAATGAGGCGGGGCATCCAAGCATTCAAGTCGAAGGTCGGCAAAATGTGCTTGACGAAAAAGAGAAAAAGGCAGGACGAGAATGAGGGAAGGCGAGGAAATTGGATTTTTAAGAAATCCAACAGCGCCTTCGAAAAATAAGTGATTGGCTACGAAGCAGCCTTTGGGATGGAGGGAAGGCAAAGCGAAAAAATGGAGGTTTGCTGGCGAGGCCCACACAGAATGTCCTTTTTTTGGCTGGACATGTCGCGTTTGGGATGCCTGTGCCTGTCCCCGCAGAGCCTCAATCCACATGAAAAACGAGAGAAAAAATAAACAGAACGCGTATTCCGGCAGAGCTGGGTCAATGCTGCCTGTGCCGTGCACTAGACCGGCCACGGAGCCGGACCCGTCTACACGCTGCTGAGCTGGGCAGGCGCGGCGGCAATGCCGGACACGAATGGCGGAGGGACAGCACCAGAACCAGCAGGCGGTCAGCAGAACAGGAGGAAAAAAAGTGAAACTACATTTGGATTTTTTTTTCTGTTGCAGCACGCAACTGTGGGCGCCCTCATTTTCTCCCTTGCCCACTTTTTGCCATCTGTGTTTTTTCCCTCGGCGCATCCAGCGTTTTTTCTCTTTCTCTCTCTCCCTTCTCCCCTTTCTTTTGTCCTTCCGTCCGTCCGTCTGGAGGCATATTTAACTGCTGCGCTGCGCCCTGGTCGCCAAACACCCCCTTTCTTTTCGCGTCTCTCTTTTTTTCTTCCGTTATTTAACTTTTTATTCCTCTTTATTTTCTATCAAGGCTTTTTCTGCTTCTATAATCGTAAGTTTCCTATTTCTCCCTTGCATCTGCTGCCCGTTTTGGGGAAGCATCTGGTCCTCTCGCCTCTATCCTCCTATGCTGGCTGAGGTGGGGAGGGCTAAATGTCTGTTCTGTCTTGCTATGTTTCTATCATCCACGCTGCTGCTATGACCGATGTTGGCATGCCATGCCGCCTGTTGCTCATTTTTGCGCAAGGAAAGGAGTGTTCGCTACAACATAGCGCAAATGTGTTTGTGTTTTATTGTTTAGCACCCTGTTTTGCGTTTGTTTTTTAAAAAGCGCCAAGAGGGGAGCGCAGGGACCTGTTTTCTTGTTTCATTGACACACAATGGGAGCCAAGATCTGCAGCTCTTCCGTGTGTTAGACCCTGTCGCGTGTGCGATTGCATCCTGTTTCCTTGTTGCTATCCCGGCTTGCTGTTTGAAGCCTGGTATAACCAGCGTTGGGAGCACAGCCGGTGAGTTATGATGGTGCTGTTGGCAAGGGGAGGATCAGGTATCTCTGGACCGTATTTCTCTTTTAGACCACACGGCCATGTCAAGCCGTCTTTTCTTGCTGTACAAACGCTCACGATGTGTTTATTTCTGCTGCTTGCTATCGTTGTGGAAACGGGATGTGTGTGGCTGCGCCAGTTCTTTCTAGAAAACAACGTGAACTTGAGTTTTTATTCAAGCCAGTGATGATTGGATTTAATATAAACTCCGTTTCTTCCCATTTATGAGCAGCGCTAGACTTTTGCTTTTGCTTGTGGTTTGTGCGTGCATATATCACTAGCCATTAAGCAGGTGGCTACGCGCCTCGCTTGACTCTTTTTTTTCCCCCCAACGACCATGCTATTTGATATTTTGTTTCAGTGGTACTAATGTGACTATCCTATATGCCGTGTGCGTGCATCGCTTGTATCATACATGTCTGTAGCATCCGATTGAGATTTAGTTATCCCACCAACCACACACCATATCTACAATGTCGACCGAAGTTATTGCTGCGAATCCTACCACGACGAAGAATGCCAAGGTGAGCGCCGCCGCCGCCGCCAAGGACAAGCCTTCCCGGCGATCGGGACGCAAGGTTGTTCCTCCGGAGTTCTACCAGCCCGAAGCATTGGCACCTCGCTCTTCGACCAAGAAGAGGAGTAGGTCAGACACTGACAAAGCACCATCCAAGAAGGCGAAGAAGGCAAAGACGGCATCTGGCGACAAGAAGGCCAGCTCCGCCAAGAAGGCAGCCGGAGCAAAGACTAGCACGGCAAAGAAGGCCTCCACCAAGAAGCCCACGGACGCCAAGAAAAAGTCGACTGTGAAGAAGCCTGTTGTCACCAAGAAGGCCACCACTGCCGCCAAGAAGTCGCCTGCGGCAAAGGTCAAGAAGACCACCACCACCAAGAAGTCGCCTGCGGCAAAGGCAAAGAAGCCAAAGACCGACGAGAACAAGGTGACCAAGAAGCCGGTGGCCAAGAAGCCGGCAGCCAAGAAGACAGCACCCAAGTAAGGGCGGAACAAGCGGCCTAATGCCTAGAACCACCCCCAGCGCAGCAAAGCAAGCAGGCATAGTATAGCGATTCAAGCGTCGCCGGTGAGGAGGGAGATGGGTGGCGCAGAAGTGAGGAGGGGGAGGGATCGGTTCACCTGTGGATATTTTGAAGTGAATAAACCTCTTCTGTCGCCGGTCCTTCTCGGCTTTCTGGCGGCTTGCATGTGTGGCTGGCTAGGTAGGGCCTGCAACAGCAACAGCAACAAAAACGCTTTCTATTTTTGCTCTGGGGCGCAAGAATTCCAGGGCAGCTGTTTTGTTTTCTCCATCTTGTGCATCATGTCTTTCTAACCTTAACTCCAATAGTTCCTTTTTCTACTCTTTTTCTATTTCTCTTCCTTGTCTTTAATCGTCATTTTCAATCTCCTCCTTTTCCCAGACTTGCATTCCTGTTCTGGACAGCATGTATGATGTATGATATGATGTTAGAATAGGCATCTCTGGAATATTTTGTATGCCTTCTTGGTTTGCCGACTATTGTGCGTTCTTGTGTGCGTGTGTGTGTGGAGAACGGATAGCAATGAAAAGTGGTCTGGAAACTGGGCTGGACTGGGCCAGGTGAATAAATTCTGTGTGTTTTCTGCTTTAGCCTATTCATTCGATTGCTTTTTGCCACAGGGCCAACCAACCACAGAAGAAAGAGAAGCATGAAATATGTGTTCTGCTGTTTCGAAGCTCGTTTGTTTTCGGCTGAATGTCCACCGAATGCTATGGAGTGCCGAAAGGCGTAGATTGTACGCGATATTTGTGGGGGGTTTTGTCTTTTTGCATTTTTATTTTATCCTACTGTGTTTTTTGCTTTTTACACTTGGATTTTTTTCTTCTTCTTATTTTATATATTGTCTTTTATCGCTATCGTCGCTGTGCTGGCCAAACCCCCGGACCCAGCGCAATAACCAGACATCGTTGGACCAATGGTAAGTCAGTGCGTGCTATGGAGCTGCCGGAGACTCATGGCAGGAGGTTGCAGAGACCGCTTTCTCTCTTTATTTCTTCTGCAGAGGCTTCTACTGCGCACTAACAAAGTGGGGAGTGACAACAGCAGTGTAGGCAATTGGACTGGCTACTGCGACATGCATCGGAGTGGCAATAGCAGCGTTTGCGGCGTGGGTGTTTGTGCTTGTGCTGGGCCGCAACGGCATGTTCAAGGGCACGGCGGTTGAGCGGGCCAGAGCGTTCGTGGACGACGACTTGCCGGCGGCGGTTGCGCGGTGGATGGAGCGGTCGGCAGTTGCGCGATGTGTGGCCGGGTGTGCGGAGAGCGTGTGGCAGCGGCTGTTTGGCAGACGCACGGCGGTGTTCCAGACGATTGCGGTTGGGCTGTACTGGGCGGGGCTGGCGGTTTTTGCGGTGCAGGCGGCGCCGCTGATTCCCAACCGATACGTTGGGCGGTGGCACTGGGTGCCGATATTGGCGACGCTGGGCGTCAACATGGCGTCGTACGCGGCAGCGTGTGTGGCGGATCCCGGCGTGGTGACGCCGGCCAACGAGGACAGCGCGGTGGATGCGTTTCCGTACGACAGACTGCTGTATTTCCCAAACAAGGCGTGCCGGACGTGCCATACGCGCAAGCCGGCGCGGTCCAAGCACTGCTCGGTGTGCGGGTGCTGCGTGCAGATGCTGGACCACCACTGCATCTGGCTCAACAACTGCGTCGGGCTGCGCAACGTGCGGTGGTTCCTGACGTTCCTTGCGTCGTTTGCCGTGGTGTGCACGTACGGGACGTATCTGCTTGGATCTGTGCTGCTGGAGGTCCGTGCGCAGCGTGGTCTGGACCGCATGACGGTCTGGGACGACGATCTGGGCCGCGCCGAGCAAGTGTCGCTGACGACGTCGCTGCTGTATGTGCTGGATGACAGTCCGCTGCTGGCGGTGGTCACCGTGCTTCTGGCGGTGCTGACGCCTGCCATTGCCATTTTCTTCGTATACCAAGTGCGCATCAGCGTGTGCGGATACACCACCAACGAGGAGACCAAGTGGCTGAATGTTGCCGACGCCGTAGCCGACGGCGTGGTGTTTGAGATTGGCGCTGCCGAGCCCTGGTACGAGGTCATCGAAAAGGACGCCCAGGCTTCCGACACACGTCCGCGCAGGCTTGTCGGCTCCCTGGCTGAGGTTGCCAACATCTACGACCGCGGCGCCTGGGCGAATCTTCGATTTCTGCTGTTCCCGCCATTGTCTGCGTCAGCTTCTGACAAAAAACTCGAATAGTTTACAATCCTTAATATATTTTTTTCCTTTTCTCAACGCAATTGGCTCTGCTTGATCCTGAGATTTCTGCTGCAATTTTTTAGATTGGGAAAACCGCCTTTAATTTTTCCAAAGTTTTTTTTTCATCCATTTTAATTCTTCGCTTCTTTCTTGCTTGTTCTCTGCACTAAAACTTTTTTGTAATATTTAGGCCAACGACTTTCTTTGTCACTTTCTCACTCTATTCCAAGCTCTTCTGTCTGCGCCAGCGCATCCGGAATGACAAACACAAAATTTCCACATCCATCTGCTCCGACGATACAAATGCCAAACTCCCGCCACCAAAAGAACAAGAACTCGCTCCGGAGGCAAAGCCGGAGGAAAACACAGCGCTCCTCAGGCGATGCCGACAACAACGATGACGATGCGGTTGGATCAGACGGAGGACAGCAAGAACCGCAGGCTATCAACGCCAGCGTACTGGTGGGCCCGTCTGGTAAGTTTTATTTATTTATTTTTACTCCAGATAAAAAATTTCCATTATTCCACCAGTAAGGGACCTTTTTTTTATGGCTGTGGGCAGGGCCGCAACAATCTCGATTAACGAGGTCATTGAAAAAGGTCGCCAATGTGCCAAAATGAAAAGCCGCTAAAACTAGTTAACGCCATTTCAGCTGAACAGGCAAACATCTCTTGTTTGGGCTGGGTTTCTAGGAGATAAAGCATGCTTTCTTTATTGGTTGGTCTCTTTTTTTTGGCTCGAGTGGTGAGTGCTTGGATTATGCTGCGGCTTCAGCAGTAGATGTACGCCTAAACCGCAGTCGTACCAGTTCTTTCGTTCTCTCTCTATGAAACAGAGAATGTGCGTTTTTTGCACGCTTTCTGATTGTTCTAACCTTTGTCGAATACACGCTGACGTTTATACCCAAACCTGTCGTTTCATTCCCGAGTCTCCTCTCCTTTTCTCGTTTTCCTTGTTCTTAATCTTCACATGTGGCATGCGTATTGATATATTATTTTATTTTATTTTATTTTGGGGGCATTGACCATGTCTATTTCATAGATGTGGCGGACGATATGGACGAAGATGATATTTGTCCCATCTGCGAGGACGAATGCACCTGCGGCAACACACGCAACCCCAAAAATACCACGGAATCTGCAAACAGCTTCAGCGCTGCCATAAAAACCAGCACAAGAGACGACGACGATGATGATGATGACGGTGCCCCTATGCCGTTATTCTCGCAAATAGCCACAAAACCCACAGTAGATTCAGCAACATTGTCTTCTGGCGCTGCTGCTGCGTCTGGCATAGTGGGACAAAATCCGCGACCCATTCCAGCCAAAACGAACAGACGGACACAACGGAAAAAGGCTACAGGAAAGACGCTGATTGCGCGGCTAGAGTACGCCATGGAGCAAGGCAAGAAGATGGTGCCGGCAGTGCTTTCCGATGCCAATGAGGAAGGAGAGGAAATATTGTCACCGCTCGTTAAGGATCGGATTGATACATCCGTAACACAGACACTATTGCTGAGCAAAATGCCAATTCCAATCAAGCCTACTCCGCAGAAAGCAAAGACGAAGAGAAAGACAAACAAAGCAAGTAGCAGAAAAATCATTCCTCTGCCGCTGCCAAAAGAGGAGGAAATCGACGATGATATTGATGACGAATTTGTCAATATCACCGATGTCACCAGTGATGCATCCAGTGATGTGGATGGTCCGCCAAGCGAAACTGAGTTTGACATGCACCGCAGACGCCGTGGCCATGCTGCATCGCCAGTCAACCAGCTGGACGAGTGGAGCGATGCAGATCTGGGCGATTCGGGCGATGAGGATATTGCGCAAGAGGAAACCACGTATCTGACCACGATCGGCGATGCTGGAAGCCTGTCGTCATCAAGTTTAAGTGATTTTGACGATGCCAGAGTCATGCGCATGGGCGGCCGGGCAATGGATTCGGGCGTGGATAGCGGCGATGAGAGTGACTCTGAGAGCATCTCGGGTGACGCGAATGGTCTCTCCCGGAGACGTGGATGGCGCGTCAAGCGCAGCTGGCGGCGGCAGCGCCAATACGAAAGGGATACCAGTTTTGCCAACGACGACGATGAGGAAGAGGAGTTTGGAAACAGCGATTCCGAGAGCGACCAAGAGCTTACGTTCCGCGAGGCACGGACTGAAAAGGAGCGCGCGCTGGCGACAGCTAGTGACCAACAAGGGGACCGCGAGGATGCATTGCTTCAAATGCACTTGGATCAGCTTTATGCGGTACGCAGCGTCATCCAGGAGTGTTCGTCGCCGCTTCTTGAGCATGCTGCGATGGAGGCCGAGTCTAGCGGAGCTGATGAGCGTGGTATGGTAACGTTCACGTACCGTCCACCGGACAGCTCTGCTACAGACGATAGTGATAGTGATAGCGATGAAAGCTCGGACATGTCAAAGAGCCTGGTTGGCGGGTGGTATCGTACTGCCGATCTGGCTGACAGCGATTCGAATGTAAGCAACGGCAATGCGGGCAGCGAGAGAAGCGAGATGTACTCCAGCGACTCGTACCAGGAGTTCTATGCACGCAGGGCGTTCCTGGGCGTGGGTGGCAACGACAGCAGTGACGATGAAGGGGCAGCATACACGGCTGGCATGGATCTGGACAGCGCGTCGCTGGCACTTGGTGTGGCCCTAAGCATGGAGCAGCAAGGATACTCGAAGGAAGATGCCGCAGCGGCAGCAGCTGCAGCAGCGGCCGCAGCATACCCAGCATCAGCAACATCGGATGGGCTTGGGAAGCACGGGCCTACAACAACAATAACAGCGTCGATGAACGCCCATGGCGAGGCCGATCCGATCGATGGGATCGTGTCGATCAAATCAACAGCGCCCACCACAGCCACGTCGTGCAGAGCCACCGGTGCACACACGCCATTTGCTTCGTCTGGCTGGGCGGCGGCTGCAGTGGTTGCGGCGGCGACCGCGGCTGGATATATGGATCCAACGTCGACGTCATCGTCATCTGGCTCGAACCAGAACCACCATCCGCATAATGCGTCGGCTTTTGCTGTGCTCCCTCGCGATCTCAACGAGGCCCGTGCACCAGTGACGCCGATTCCGATACATGCGCCTGTTCCAAAGCTTGCAGTCTCGTTGAGCGCCTCCCCGATCCCTACCGAGCTTGCTTCGCCAGGCATTGCGGTAGCATCAGCCAAACCGGTGCCTGCGACGCCAACCAGTGGATTCGGCGGCATGGCAATCGATTCGCCGTCAGTGTCAGCGTTTGCGCCGTCACAGCTACCGAACTCTGCGTTCTACAAACCGCTAGCATCCATATGTTCCCCAATCCGTCGTGCATCCACCAACAGCAGTGCGCTGGGCCAGCAGCAGCAGAGATATCAGAAGGAAACACTGATTGAAGCATCACAGCGTGCTGGCATCTATGGATTGAATGAATCGGCCAGTGCGCCGCATACTGCAGTTATTGCACCAGCTGGATTGCCGTCTGCATCGCTTGCAGAGGTCAACAGCGCGCTGGCTGCATTTGCCAGCGAGTCAGGCGACAGCAATCCTACGCGCAAGCGCAAGATTGGGGATGACGATCTCCATGAATCGCTGCCATCGGCAGCAACAGCAGCAGAAGAGAGTGTGGACGGGGCCGACAATAATGGTAGCGGCAAGCGGCTGCGTGGCGAGGATAACGCTTCTGCTGCTTTACCAACGTTGGCGATGGGGGCTGGTGCGCCGATGCACGAGATCCACCACGCACGACTGGCGGCCATTGCAGGCAGCGATGATGAGGGCGGCGACAATACCAATAACGATGATGACGGATGGCTGCTGGACATGGACCAGCTGGTTGATACCGAGGCGCTGATGGTTGAATCGCCGCCTCCGTCACCCGCCGCCAGCTTTGACACCGATTCAGCAGCAGAACTTGGTATCGCTGAGCATCACCTGGCAGCCTCGGCGTCTTCGCCAGCATCACTATTACGGACACCTGGCAGAGGTGGCTCACGTGGATCATCAGATCTGTTCGCGCGGTGGGACCGCATCCCGGTCAACATCTTCAAGCGCTCGCGGGCGCTTGCGTCGTCGAACAATCGGCGCGAGATGATGGTTGCGCACCGCAACGACGATATGGTGGGCACTGTGTCTTCGCTGGCGCTGACTGCTATCAAGTCAAGCAGACAGCGCAGAGCGCTTGTTGGATCCACGCTGCTCACCCAGCACACGCTGCCCACAGACCACCACCACCACCACCAGAAGGGACGCCATGTGGGTGCTATGCGCAAACACTCGAGGGCGCTCAGGAACGGCCATTCTCCTTCTCTTTCCGCCAATGCTTTTACTGTCGGGCTGCGTCGCCACGCCTCTTCAACGCCCTCGTTGAATCATGCCACGCAGAGCGCCGACAGATCCGCCGGTGCAAGCGTTGCTGCCAGCAGCGACTCTGACGGCGGATCCACGCATGTATCGTCCGCCAAAGAGTCAGCCGCGATGGATGCATCCGGACCCACGGACTCTGGCGCGGACGAGACAAGTTCTGCAAAGAACCATCGGTTCGGCGAGAAGCTGCAGGACCTCGGCCGCCATGTGCGTGTTGTGTCTGGCGCATCGGCCAGCGACTCTGCCGGCGTGTCTGCGGGCTTTGAGGAGACCGCCGACGCTGCTGACGACGGATACGCCTTTGGCTGGCTTGAGGACGAGGAGGACCTGCTTCTCTTTGCGGACCCTGATATGCAGACGTCTAGTTTTGGCCGCCCGCCCAACATGACGATGGTGCTGGCGTCGTCTAGTCCTATGCTCATGCCCTTTGCGTCTCCTGCTGCCGCCGCCTCTCGCAATGGTGCCGCCAGTCCTGCTGCTCCGCGCCATCCGCACTAGCTTTTGGTTCTCTCTCTCTGCTGCTGCATTTTGTATTTTTCTCCATTTCCCTCTTTACGACCGGTCTTTTTCCTTTACACGCGTACAGTTATTATTTCCTTGTGTACTTTAAACTCCACGCGCCTCCTGCCTCCTTCGTCTCTTTCGTGTGGGGCTGTTACATAATAAACACACTACTATTCATAACCACTAACCAGTCTACAAACATGCGCCTGAGAGAGATAGAGATAAGGACACCTCCATGCGCTAGTAGATCTCGTCGAACGGACGAGTGTCTGTGAAGCAGCTCTGGAACACCTTGTTGACAGCTGCCTCTGCGTGCTTCTTCGACTTACAGCTCGGATTGGACAGCAGGGACAGCACAGCTCTGCGCTTAACGCAGGTCTGGTGGTGTTTCAGGAACCCTACATTTCCGCGCATGACCTCCTGCGACCACCTGCAATCGCCGCTCAGACTGGCCGCCCTGATCTCGGTGCAGGCGTGGTGGTCGAGGTTGTACCAATCGAGCGCAAAGTTGGCCTGGTCGTAGGCGTGCACCATCTCGTGCGCCATCGTTGTCTCCAGATGGCCCTTCCCGAACAGCCGGTTATAGCACAGCTGGATCGTCCCGTCCTCCGCAAACCCGCCACTCCGCATCTCCTCGCACTTGATGCACGGCATCGACGACTGCGACACGGGAGCTCCCGACTTTGATAGATGCTGGCTCATGAACCGTACGATCGGGCTTGTTTGTAGCAGCTCGTTGCGCCACTTCTCGCACTGCGTACAGTCCTTTACGTCCTTTTCATACTCGTTCCGTGCTTGCCGTTCTTTCTTCTCCTCCTCGCTCAGTCCCACTCCTATCGCTCGCATCGTCCGTGTCCACATACCAAACGCCTTGCGCTCCTCTACGTCCATTGCCAAGTACTGGTCCCGGTACTTTTGCGACCGTGCGGAAGTGTGTTCCTCCTTGTCGCCCGTGCTCATATCTTTACTGTCGCTTGTGGTTCGCTGTTCTTACTCTATGCGCACTCTATAAATTACATGCAAGCCGAATTAATATCATTTACGAAGCTATTGAGACCAAAACGAAAAGCGGAAAGCTCAAAAGGGAATGCTTATGAGGCAGAAGCAGAAAGGAAAAAAAAGTATCTTTATCTGTTGATCAATATTTTCCAGTTTTGTCAATTAGATCTAATAATAATTGATTAGGTAGTGAAATTTTAGATAAAACAATGGATCCTTTCAGGTTCTTAAAAAACGTTTTTATTGTAGAGCGCCATCCTTTGGTGGTGGTGCTTTGGGGTTCAAGCCAGTATAATAGCCCTTGAGCAAAAAGTTCCTCCTCTTTTCAATGGTTTTTGCTGTAGACTGGTCGTATTTGATGCCGTCTGCCGCGGGACTCCTGTACTGCTGCCACGCAAACTTGGTCCCGCCCTTCATCTCCTTTGGCGGGTGGAAAGCTTGTCTTCCACGCCAAAACAGTAAAGCCCACGCATGACCGTGCTTGGGTTCATTATTGAAGATTGTGTATTTGGTCCTATGGACCTCGTAGTAGCACCCCTCGAACCCCTTCTGGTACCAGTGAACCGGCTGCACCTTGTACTTGTACGCCTTGAGTTTCTGCACATTCAGCAGTTCAAATAGCGTTTTTGGCCTTCTGAAGAACTCGACGATTGGCGGGTTTCCGTTCTTCAGCAGAATCTCCTTGGCAAGCTTTGACATTTTGACAACAGTTACAAATAATGCGCATAAGAAAAAGACCTGAATTCAAGATGCGGATTTTATTAGGAAAGAGGAGAAAGAGAAAAAAGAGCTAAAGCGATGAAAGGTCGTTGATATTCTTAATCTGCTGATATTTGTTATAGCTAAAATGTGTGCATATAATTAAAATTTGTATGTGTGCAGGTCCGCTGAAGTAAAGTGTGGCTGCTGATTTGTAACCCAGAAACTGCCATCAATGGAAAAAAGAAGCAGTTCTGTCGGCGTCATAAATCGAAAAAAAAATTCATGGCGCAAAAGCATTTATGATGCGAATCCTTCTAACGCTTCTTGTTTTTATATTATTCTACTTTTCACTTTAGTGCAATTTTTTTGCTTATATTCCCTGTTTTTCATTCTTGTGCCAGACCGCTACGATGATACCAGTTGACGCTGATCCATATCCAATCCATGAAGCAAACGAGCAGGAACTAAAGGAAGCCATATCAGTTCGTATTCGCGTATTTGTTGACATTCAAAAGTTTATGCTAGAGAATGAGATAGACGAGTATGACAAGGCCGCCCTGCATCTGGTGGTTGTTGATGCGTCCCAAGATAGCAAGGTTATTGGCACGTTGCGTGTATATGAGTCCGAGGGTTCTCTTAAGATAGGCCGTGTTGTGATTCTTCCCGAGCACCAGGGCAAAGGGCTGGGAAAAAAGCTTATGATGACTGTCGAGCAGCATATTGCAAGGTCCCCAAAGTTTGGCCAATACACACACGTGAAACTTGGAAGCCAGTGCGATAAGCGGGTGTTTTATGAAAAATGTGGGTATGTGGCAAACGAAGTCGAGGTGTACTATGAGAAAGATGTTCCTCATATTTGGATGTACAAAAGACTAATTTCTTCAAATAGCTAGCTTTGCTTTCATTATTATTACTTATCTGAGTTGATTGGTTAATTGTTTGCCTTTTGGTTGATGCAATTTGCAGCAGACAATCAGTAAACGTTAATTCTAATACTATCTATATATTTTAGAGTAAAGCTACTTTACTCTCTTGCTGTTAGCCTTGGGAATGACCAAATCAGATGGTTCTCTGATTCAGTTTTCACATTCTAGGATGTTTGTATAAATTTTAGGAATTTGTGTATTGGATACTAGATAATGCGAATTGAATGTAATTAATAATTCATGAGAAATGTGCATATGAAAAGTATATATTATCTGTCTGGTACATCTTATTATGCAACAGTACGTCTTAGTAAAATTTATTCTACCAGTTTTCTTGACTGTTGCAAGACTCCACTGATATCCCCAAAAACAAGATTACAAACAGAAACGATTGCATCAAAGCACATAATTTGAATGTAGATTCTGAATATCTCATTATGCTCTAAAAAGTATGTGTTCAATCTGCTTGTAGCCTATTTCTAATTAATGGTTGAGTGCCACATCACACAATCAGACAACCAACATTATTTTTAATTCTGATATCTGCTTATGACACACTTTGCGAACTGTATATTATTTGCAAATTGGCAAGTAAATACTCTCATTCTTCATAGTTTCATTAACCCCCTCCCACATTATTAATTCTGCATCGTGCTGTTGGCATTCAAAGCAAACATATAAAAGTCCTCAATTATTTCTACTCAAAATGACAGCTTTAAATTCTTAAACATATCTTGTTTGCATTGCTTATTGCTATTATTCTTCTACAGCACGCTTTTTCAGTCAAGACAGCTAAACGAAAGCCATGGATTCTTCAGATGCAGATTTATCTAAAATAAAGGAATTTTTAAATAATAATAAAAAAGGAACAGCATATGTTGTCCCTAGTGGTAATAAGCAATTCTATCAGGTTAGGACAATGTCAGGTGTTTATTGTGAAGTTTTTATTGGCGAATCGCTTAAAGGTCGGACAAATGGATTATGTAAAAAACACAACGAGGCAATACTCTCTGACGAGAAATAAATTCATTTCATAATATTGACCCTAGTTGTGTGGTGTACAATAGATTGTGTCTATTCACTGCTATGCGTGGTCATAAGTGCATATACATAAACGTAGTTAACTTTGTGTTTCATTCAGTAAAGAAATAGAAGAATCCTTATAAAAATCGGGAAAAACAAAAGTGAAAATTCTAGTGATATCTCGACCTATGAAAGCACAAGTCAGGTTGTTGTTAGAAGCATTATTGCAATACATTGTAAAGGCAGAGGATCCAGTACCCGGTTCTTTTGGTGCCACATGTGTTGACTACAAAAACCACGCATGTCCAACAATTGCCAAACAAAATTCGTCCTCATGAAAACCCATCTGTTTCTCTCCTTCTTGATTGGCGATGATCATTGCTTTTTATCGGCTCAAAAAAATAATTTTTATGAGCCGAGCCAAACTTTACTTATTTGACCAGGCATTAAAAGGTTGCTAACGTTTCCCTTCTTCGTCTTCTTGTTGAAAACATTACTGTTACTCTGTTTTGTAAATTCAGCTTTATCCAAGTGTTGTAATTCTTTAGCGGACAATAGAGTCACTCTGTTCAGCGGAAATGGCTAGGAAAGTAGTGTTTTCCGATAATAACGACACATCAACTGCAGTATTACAAGCAGCAACAGCAGCAGAAACTACATTCGCTGACAATGGGAACGCTACAAGTGGAAAAATAGACAAAAATGAACCAAAGCAGCTCAGGAAGCAAAAGGTCAAGCGTGACTTTAAGGCCATTGCACAGGGTCTGAAAGAACAGCGCCAGAAACTTCCTATCTACGGTGCACGCGACGCTATAATTGAGCAAGTAAAGACGCATAACTCTCTGGTAATAGTTGGTGAAACAGGATCGGGTAAGACAACGCAAATACCGCAGTACCTTTTGGAGAGCGGGTTCTCTCGATATGGACAAACAGCGATTGCTGTGACGCAGCCCCGAAGAGTAGCAGCCACGTCAATAGCCAAGCGCGTGGCAGAGGAGGTTGGTACGCCGCTGGGTGCTCGAGTCGGTTACACAATTAGGTTTGAGGACTGCTCGAGTGAAAAGACGCAGCTGAAGTTCTGCACTGACGGGTTGCTTCTCCGAGAGATCCTCTCAGACCCGTTGCTTAAACGGTATTCGGTAGTCATACTGGACGAGGCGCACGAGCGGACATTGAGAACAGATATTCTCCTCGGTATGCTTAAAGACATCCAACGCGAGCGCTCGCGTATTGTCAAGATGGCCCGCGACCAAGTGCGCGAACATCGCAGTGACAAGTCGCCGCGATCTTACCAAGATCACCGCTCAAACGGATCGCATGTGGTGTTTGGTGAAGCGCCAGCTTCGGCCAACCAGGCGAATGCGGAAGAGGACGATGTATTCCGAGTCATTGATCCAGCCCATGGGGATGTTACCGACATGCGAGACCTCAAGGTGCTTGTCATGAGTGCCACATTGGACGCCGAGCGTTTCTCTGCGTACTTTGACAATGCGCCGATCCTGTATGTTGCTGGAAGACAGTTTCCAGTCACAACGTACTATACGACGTCTCCTCAAGCCGACTACCTCGATGCCGCGCACTTGACCGCGCTGCAGATTCATACCGAAACGCCAAGCAACAGCGGCGACATTCTTGTGTTCTTGTCGGGCCAAGAAGATATTGAAAATGTTGAGCGGCTGCTGGCCGAGTCGGCCCAAAGCTTGCCACATGGGGTGCCGAAGCTGCTTCCATGCCCAATCTTTGCTGCGCTACCGCAGGCACAGCAATCCAAGGTGTTTGATCCTGCGCCAGAGTTTACACGCAAGGTCATCTTGGCCACAAACATTGCCGAGACCAGTCTGACGATTCCAGGTATTCGTTATGTGGTGGATTCCGGCGTCCACAAGGTGCGTGGATTTGACCCGCGTGTGGGCGAGTCGTTGCTTGTCCAACAGATCAGCCAGTCCTCAGCACGCCAGCGGACCGGTCGGGCTGGCCGTGAGGCGCCTGGCTACTGCTACCGACTGTACACCGAGGCGGACTTTGCACAGCTTCCCGAGGATAGCGTGCCAGAAATCAAGAGATGCCAGCTGTCGATGGTTGTTCTACAGCTGAAGGCCGCCGGCGTAGACGATGTAATGCAGTTTGATTTTATGGATAGGCCGTCGAAGAAGGCCCTGAAGCATGCGCTGCTTGAACTTTATGCGCTGGAGGCGCTCGATGACAAAGGCCAACTGACCCAGCTGGGAAGATGGATGTCAGAGTTCCCGCTTGAGCCTACATACTCCAAAGTCATATATGCGTCGCAAAAGGCCGGGTGCACACGCGAGGTGATCGACATTGTTGCTCTATTGTCGGTCGACAGTCTGTTCTATATTCCGGCGGATAAGCGCGATGAGAGCAATGCTGCGCAGATGACGTTCCGCTCAACCGATGGCGACCATCTAACGTACTTGAACCTTCTTCGCGCGTACACCAAGGTGGATGGAGACATAGGCTGGTGCCATGAGCACTTTGTCAACCGACGCAACATGCGCCATGTGCTGGATGTGCAGCGCCAGCTTGTCCGTTTGTGCGTGAGACTTGGTCTAGATGTTGAGACGAGCTGTGGTTCCGACATGGATGCTGTTCTCAAGTGCTTTCTGTCTGGCTTTTTCCACAACACCGCACTTCTGCAGCCCGATGGATCATACCGCTCGCTCAACGGATCACAGGCTGTTCACGTCCATCCTGGATCGTCTGTCTTTGGCAAGAAAATTCCCGCTATATTCTACGACCAGCTTGTGTTCACCAACAAGCTGCATGCGCGGGCTGTTTCTGCAGCCGATCCGCTTTGGATCTCGCAAGCTGCTCCAAGACTTTATGGCAGATTGTCTTTGCCAACAGCATCGACTAGCATATGACCGTCACATATACATGTACGCATACATTAAAGTGCGTTTATTAAATATACAATGTTGTTTAAAGAAGAAAATGCGGGTTTACGACACTAGAGATATGTTAATGCTAAACAAAATAATGATGATACTAATGTGATATTTCAGCAAATCCAATATAAAACATGAATTTGAAAGTGGATGACAACAGAACACGTACACACAGAGACGGAAAGCAAGCATCCTTCGAATATGCACAGAAACCAAGATAAGTTTGAAGGATGAATAGAGAATATTGCTTGCTTCCGTCTAATTTCCAAAATCCCTTCTTTGCTGCTCTTTCTGCGAATCAGATGATTTCGCTGGTGGAGAAGCTGTAGCGTCCGATCTTGTCGACAGTGTACTCCAGAATCGATTCCTCAAGGCCGACAAACAGCGCAGAGCTGTCAGGAGCAAACCTTAGTCCTGTGATCTGCAGATCCTGCCTCATCATGGAAGGACTATCTATAATTGAGAAGGCTGCTTGGACTGCATTGTCCATAACGTCACCATGTGGTATGCTTTCGGGGTTGCTGGCACACAAGACCTGGCGCTTTTCAAAGCTGCGGGTATCGACAATGTTGACGTAGCTGGTATGCTCAGAAAATGCCAAAAGATCAATTGACCCGCTGGGTGAAAACTTGACATTGCGGCATGCCCCGCGTGAGCGCCCATGCTGGAACGTCTCAAGCTGTACCATCTTCTGCTGCGAGCGAATGTCCCAAACGGTGACATAGCCGTCTTGGCTACCAACCGCAAAATACTGCGAGCCCTGGTTCCAGTCGCATGAAAATGATGCGTCGTTTGAGGCTGTCAGGCTTGCAATCTTTTCAAAGTCGTCACCACGCTTATTGAAAAGGAAAACCTCGTTTGAATCTCCAACAACGCACATTTTGGTTCCATCAGGACTGATTGCGGCTATTGGACGGTAATAAAAAGAATACTGTGTGCAATTAGTGGCATTTGTCGCCATGAGTGTTTTGATATGCCTCTGTCTCTCTCGAGTAGCATATTAAAAACAGCCCGAAAGCGTCTCAAACTAGCTGTGTTGAGTAAAGGGGTACTTACCATAGTTGATTGCCGTGGGGAACTTTAGTTCTGTGACAAGATGCAGATCGGGCAGCGACATGAGTCGCACAGTGTGGTCGTTGTTGCATACCACCAGACGAGGCATGGTGCTGTTGTTCATGATATTCAGGTTGGTCACGCCGTCCTCAATAAAAGCAGCGGAATCGCGGAATCGCCGTCGAGGCTGTGCTGAGCGCGACTGATCCAGCGCAACCATGTTGTTAATTGATCCGCCTGACTGTACAACTGTTGGCGCACAAGGATCACTAAGGCGCGCCACCGCCAGCTCTGCACGCTGTCCGCCAGCAACAATAAAATCGCCGCCAATGGCCAAGGACACGGGATCAAAGTCTAGGTCGCCCAGGACACGCGTAGACTATGCAAATCTGAAACAGAGAGTAGAAGACGCCATAGTGTTAGTGGATAGGTGCCATACATATCGCATATACTGTGTTTTGCCAGATTTTCCAGTGCATTCTTTAGCTGTAAGAAGCAATAGCAACATCAGCGCGCCGCCACCCTCTTATTTATTAGCCGTCTTTGCATCCTCACTTTTTTCTTTTCTTCTTCTTGTTCGACTTTAAAACAAGCTCAAACAATGAAGGAAAGAGAAAAAGGAGGCGGGTGATAAGTGCAATCGCCTTCTTATGCGGAAAAGAGTAGACAGAGTCATATGAGCACAAATGTCAAGCTGTGCTTCAGAATAGATAAAAGCGGAATGCCTTATTTGCATCTTTCTTCATGGTTTAGGGAAAAGCGTAAGGGGTTTGGCCAAGCAGGTTTTTTCAAAGTGAACATTCAAAATGCATCGTGATTGCCTGCCGTGCGCAGCAATATTTTTCTAAATAAATGAAGACAATGGCAATACTGTACCTGCTGCTTTTGGATGTCATATCTGTCAACATTGCAACGGTAGATGGAATACAGTTCTGGCCTTTGTGAAGGGCATAGCACCACGTCGCGCAGCTGCCTACAATAAACAAACAAAGAAAGGCGGAGTATTCAGCTTTAAAATCAAAAATAACGCGGGCAATAGTAAAATAGCAAAAGAGCAGAAAAGACGTACCAGTGGTTCCAACTTGTGCGCTGTAGATGCTTGTGTGGCAGCGGACTGACAAACTCGTATGTGTTGACGACACTACTAGAGAATAGCTTCAAGGATTGTGCCGAGTCTTCACGAGAGGGATGCGATGCAGAAGAAAGAACATAGCGATTCCAAGCTGGCTGGAGTACGACCATTGTGTACCGGGTATTTTTTTGTAGGACGGAGCGGATTACGAAAGCGAGCGTGGGAGATTCCAACGGCAGAGTATATGCAGAATGCAGAGTATAACAAGCACAGTGGTTAGAGATTTAGACGTGCACCGATATGAACAAAGAAAAGAAACAGAATAAGCGAGAAGAAAGGCGGCGGTAGTCCTATTTCCTCCTGGTGCTCTGTTTTGGACTTATATACTGTGCAAAAGAAAGAGCTTGCTTTTGAGCTGCTACTGGTTGATCGAATATATATCAAATGATGGAAAGCCAGGTTGCTAACTGTGTACAGGTCGTCTCAAAAGGAGAAGAAAACCAGGCCATGTATATAATCAAGCAGGAGCAAGAGAAGAAACAAGAGCAAAGAAGCAACGGGAAAAAAGAAAGGAGGCGGTTGTACTTGGCATACAGCCATGACAACGCGTATTTATAAAGCAACGCGGGCATAGCGGCATATCTGCTTCATTCTGCATCATTGCGCTTCTTCCCTCCCCTCCCTCTCTCTCTCTCTCCTCCGAGCTTGAACTGGCCAGTCACCAGTTTTGGCCGCAAAATATAGTATGCATCAAGCCATTCATTCCATTTTAAAAAAGAAGCAAGAAACTTTTTTCTTTCCTTCTCTATCTCAACAGGAAAAAAGCCTGAAAAGCGCCCGGGTGTCTTGTCGATCACATGGAGGTTTTTCTGTTGCTGCTGCATCCACCAGCATGGTCATGGAGTATTTTTCGGCTTACCTTTCGGTGATTGTCATCTGGTGGCCAATTGCGATTGTTCGTTACTTTTTTCTTCTTCCCAATTTTGGGGGTGGTTTTGGGGGGAATTGGTTTACGCAAGCGGAACAAAGACCTGCAGGTTAGCCGTTTATATGTGCGATCAACAAATCTGTATATGGATGTCTGATTTGTATTCAGATAAACGCGATTAAAGCAAAAAAGAGCAAGATATAAGGCTGTCAATACATAAATGCCAAGCAAGGCAACAGAAAAGACAAGAAGGTAGAAAAATACTGAACATACAGGGTTTGTGCTTTAATAAAAGAGCAAAGAACGGAGAGAAAGGGGAATCGTGGACTAGCTTATTTAATGCAACGCAGTTGTTTGGACCGCTTTGGCGCACGAGTTAATTTTAAAGGGAAAATGCAAGCACTGTCAGTTGTAATTAGCTGGTTGTTAGACATTGTGGTTGGCTGTTCAAAGTCCAACAGCATATTCCACACATTATGTAATTAATAGCAGCAGCGCTGTGGCCATTGTGTGTTGGATGAATTAAATAGAAAAGTTTCCAGGGATCTTGCTCATCACGTAGTGACAATCATCAACTCGAAAAAAAGTGATGTACAGCATGTATGAGGAAATAACGGGGATAAGCGCAGCTACAGGCTTTATGCACATTTCTGAAAGACTCTTGCAAAGTGGCCTGTGCAGAATGTAAAGCAACGTGAGAGGGTTATTCGTTCATCTCGGCAAAAAAAAGGACAATCATCACATCCCGCGACTTGTAAAAGATGACCAGGGCAAGAGGATGTCCATTTCATTCAGCGACGATCGAAAGCTGAAAATTGTTTAAGGATTAAAGCACCGATGGACAAACAGATGGGAATGCTGTGTCAAGCACCGCTGCCCAGCATGTCCGAAAATGCGGCTAGAGGCTTTTAATCTAGCGGAAATGGAGGGCCCAGCCGTGTCCGCTGCAGCCATTTAGCCATCTATTTGAGGCGAACAGTGCTCTAGAAGAATCCAGACTCCCCCATCATTATCTAGGCTGCAAACACAGCTATAAACGCAGAAGAGGGAGTTTTTGAAAATGGAAGGCTCCAGAAGCGTGACTGGGATTTTGGGCCAGAGTGATCAAGAGAAAAAAGGCGAGCTGGGATCAGCCAATCACGTAGCCGATCAACGCAAGCGTTGGGAATCATTTTTTATCTCACCGTAATCCTTGCGTTTTCTCTTATCCTCAGAGCAAGCCTCCATTGACACTCAGCCAAAGCAGCACATAAAAATTTTTTTGCGGTGAAAACGCGCAAGCGTTCAGACGAGGCCGATTGGCATGCGTCGTTTCTGGCAGCGGGAATCAACAGCGCACACAACACCGCCGGGCTTGTCTTATGGAAAGAAAAGCTTAAGCCCGCATTCGCTCTTGCTTCTATCGGGCTCCATTGGATTACGCTGAGCAAGCACAAGCAATTTTTTTTCTTGCGGAGCCCACATCCTTTTCCCATCATTATCAGGAATTTGTTTTGGCCCGCGTGTCGCCGCTCTTCTCTCTCTCTTTCTTTCTTTTCTCTAGAGATATTTTCGACAAGAGTACAGAAATCTTTTTTCTTCATTCTTTTTGCCACTGTTTCAAGCCACAGACTGTATACTACGCTGACTATTGTCAAGACAAAGCGTCCAAGGCTGAAGCAGAACCAAAGATACTTTGCGTATTACCTGTAGATCTACACTAGTTAACCCCCCCCTTTATCACTACTTAACAGATAGCACCTGGTGGAGCAGCACTTTGGCGCAGAGTAAGTAGCAGAAGTAAGCAACAAAATGTACATGTCGTGTGTGAACAGACTGCGGTCGGCTGGGCGTCCGGCGTTTGTGAGGGCGGGAGTGCGCGCAATGAGCAGCAAGGTGCAGGGCCAAGTGATTGGTATCGATCTGGGAACGACCAACTCGTGCGTGTCAGTGATGGAGGGCAAGAACACGCGTGTGATCGAGAACTCTGAGGGCGGACGCACAACACCATCGACGGTTGCGTTTTCGAAGGACGGCGAGCTGCTTGTGGGCGTGGCAGCCAAGCGGCAGGCGGTGGTCAACCCAGAGAACACGCTGTTTGCCACCAAGCGGCTGATCGGGCGCAAGTTCCAGGACAAGGAGGTGCAGCGCGACATCAAGGAGGTGCCGTACAAGATTGTGTCGCACAACAACGGCGACGCATGGGTTGAGGCGCGCGGCAAGCCGTACTCACCGGCGCAGATTGGAGCGTTTGTGGTTGGCAAGATGAAGGAGACGGCTGAGGCGTATCTGGGCAAGACTGTGAAGAATGCAGTGATCACGGTGCCAGCGTACTTCAACGACTCGCAGCGGCAGGCAACCAAGGACGCGGGGTCGATTGCGGGACTCAACGTACTGCGTGTGATTAACGAGCCAACTGCGGCGGCGCTTGCGTACGGCGTGGACAAGGAGGGCGACAAGGTTGTAGCGGTGTACGATCTGGGTGGTGGTACGTTTGATATCTCGATCCTGGAGATCCAGAAGGGCGTGTTTGAGGTCAAGTCGACCAACGGTGACACACATCTGGGTGGCGAGGACTTTGACATCCACCTTGTGCGCAAGGTTGTCGAAGACTTCAAGCGCGAGTCTGGCATCGACCTTAGCGGCGACCGCATGGCGGTGCAGCGCATTCGCGAGGCGTGCGAGAAGGCCAAGATCGAGCTGTCGTCTACAGTGCAGACAGAGATCAACCTGCCGTTTATCACGGCGGACGCATCGGGACCCAAGCACATCAACACCAAGCTGACACGCACGCAGTACGAGCAGCTGACAAAGCCGCTGGTGGACCGCACCGTCGAGCCATGCAAGAAGGCGCTGAAGGATGCCGGCGTTGGCGCCAGCCAGATCGGCGAGGTGATTCTCGTGGGCGGTATGTCGCGTATGCCACGCGTTCAGGAGACTGTCAAGAACATCTTTGGACGCAACGCAACCAAGGCCGTCAACCCTGACGAGGCCGTCGCTATGGGAGCTGCCATCCAGGGCGGAGTGCTTGCTGGCGAAGTCACAGACATTCTGCTGCTTGACGTCACGCCTCTGTCGCTGGGTATCGAGACTCTGGGCGGCGTGTTTACTCGTCTGATCAACCGCAACACCACGATTCCGACCAAGAAGTCGCAGGTGTTCTCGACGGCCGCCGATGGCCAGACTGCCGTGGAGATCAAGGTGTACCAGGGCGAGCGTGAGCTTGTGCGCGACAACAAGCTGCTGGGCAACTTCCAGCTGACTGGTCTGCCACCGGCTCCCAAGGGCGTGCCTCAGATTGAGGTTGCGTTTGACATCGACGCCGACGGTATCGTCAACGTGTCGGCCAAGGACAAGGCCACCAACCGCGACCAGTCCATCACCATTGCTGCGTCGTCCGGCCTCAGCGAGACTGAGATCGAGGACATGATTGCCAACGCCGAGAAGCACGCCGAGGCCGACAAGGAGCGTCGCGAAACCATCGAGGCCACCAACTCGGCCGACTCCATCATCACCGACACCGAGAAGCATCTCGACGAGTTCAAGGACAAGCTGGACAAGGACGAGGCTGAGAAGATCCGCGCGCAGCTCGACGAACTGCGCCAGACCATTGCCAAGGTCAACTCTGGCGAAATCACGCTCAAGGCCGAGGAGATCAAGCAGAAGGCCAGCGCCGTCCAGCAGGCTTCGCTCAAGCTGTTCGAGATGGTCTACAAGCAGCGCGCAGACGATGCCAGCAAGGGCCAGGAGGGCAGCCAGGACCAGGGATCGTCGTCCGCCAAGGATGCTGACTTTAAGGAAACCGACAAGAAGAACTAGACGAAGGATTCTAACTGTCAGTTAATGTCAATGTCAATGTCTCTCGCTTTTTCTTTTCAAAATAACAACACACTTTTCTATTCCATATTCCGTTTCACATGCTTTTTTAATGAGCTATATTTCCAACTCAAAAGAATGTCTCCTCGATGCCGACGGGGTGCTTCAGCGGCACCACCGACTTTCCGCCGACATCGCGCGGGAGGGCTCGTCGCATGTCGTAGGCGTACTCTGTTGGCATGACGCCGTTGCCCATGTAGTAGTCGATGACCTGCCGGTACAGGATGTAGCCCAGCGTCTCGTACATGCGAACCGCAACCTTGTTGGACGGTCTAACAAAGAGATCCACAAAGTAGCAGTCGTACGTTTTCTCCGATGCGTCCTCAAGGAACCGCATCAACCCTCGGGCCAGCCCGAGGCGGCGGCACTCGGGCGCCACCGTCAGTGCCGTGACATGGCCGTGCCAGAGCTCGCCCTTGCCTTCTACTTTGCCCATCATGTACCCCATCAGTCTGCCGCCCGCCGACTCAGCCGCACTAAACAAGTCGGGCCACTGGGACATGTAGCTCAGGTAGAAGCCCAGCGGGTACGTCTCTGTGTACTTGTCCAGGTTGATGTTGTTCACCGTGAACAGATCCATCGCCTTGAACCGCCGGATTGTCGCCATTTTCCGCTCATGTAATTCCGGGGGGTTTGCTATTGGAATTGTTCTGCGCGTAGAAAAATATGGAGAAGGAGAAAGTTTACCGAGAGAAAAGCTCGGGCATACGCTAAGAGTGTCTGTACGCTACAAGCAGTGGGATCGGAAGGATAGAATATAAAAAGGATGCTGCTGCCGCTGAAAAAAAGAGAGAAAGAAAAGAGCGATCAAGCGGCGGCTGGAGCAATTCCATACCCTCCAACACTTTCAATGGCTATGATTATAATTGTGATCCACATGAAAAATGGTTAGAAGAGACGTTTACTCCACGGCAGCGTCAGCAACGGACTCTGGATCGGCCGGCGAGTAGATGTTGCTAGCCATCTGCCAGACCTGCACGATGTTGTCCTCGGCCGTGGTGCACAGCGTCCAGTCCTCATTGAGGTTCCAGCCGAGATCCGACACCTTGCTGGTGTGGCCGCCGTGGATGAACAGCAGCTCGGGCGGGCCGTCCTCTGCGTCCTCGGCGGTCTGCTCCTCGCCAATACGACTGACGTCCCACACGTTGACCCTGCGGTCGCCGCTGGCCGACGCAAGCACCGTCTCATGCTTGGGCGACCACGCCAGCTGCAGCACCTCGTCCTTGTGCGCCTCAAGTGAGTGCAGCTTGTTCTTGAGGTTGCGCATATCCCACAGCGCAACCGTCGTGTCGCCCGACCCCGTGGCAAACACGAACTCGGACTTTGGGTTGAAGGCGACGCAGTTGACCTCCGAGTCGTGCGCAACCACATCGGCCGCCGGCTGTGCGCCGGGGTCCTTGCGCGTGTCCCAGAGCAGCAGCCTGCGGTCATCGCCCACCGACGCAAAGATATCGGCGTGCATCGAGTGCCATGCCACGTCCTCCACTATCGCAGTGTGTCCGCGGAACACCTGCAGCGGCTGCAGCGATCTCTGCTCCTTGGCTACGGCCCGGATGTCCCACAGACACACCGTGGTATCCTCCGACGCGCTAAGAAGATGGCCCTCCTTGAGCGTGCTCCACGACATTCCGTAGCCCTCGCGCGAGTGGCCCACAAGCTTGATGTCGGCCTGGCACACGCCGTCGCTGCTGGGCGTTGACGGGTGACGCGTGCGGTCAAAGATGAACACTGCGCCGTTCTCCACCACCGTCTTGGTCGCAATGATATCGGGGTTCTGCGGCATGTAGCGCGCACGGTTGATCTCGCCGTCGTGGTTGATCCGCTGCACAATCTTGATCTTGCACTCGGCGCCGCCGTATCCGCCCAGCTCGCCGGTTTCTGGGTTCAGCTTATGGTGGTCGGCACCAGCGTCGTCGCGGGGCACCTGCACCTGCGCTATCTGCAGGTAGTTCTGCTCATTGTCCGACGTGTGCGTTCCCAGAAGCAGCCGCTGAAGCGTGTAGTCCTTGCCCTCGGGGCGCTCCACGTCGGGAAACCACTGCGCCGTCAGCGAAGGCCACTCTAACGCGTGTGTCACAAGGAGGTCGTACAGAAACGGCGAGTTTTTCTTCCACGTCTTGTACTCCTCGTTAATCACCTTCTCCTCCGCCGCCGCGCGGTCCTGCTCCTCCACCACCTGCTGCGTCTGCTCGCGCTTGCTGCTGCTGTCGCCCGTGTCCGACGGCACCGGCGTTCCCGCCTGCGATGTGCTTGTTGCTGGCGTTGCTGCCGTCATTGTGCGTTGTGCTTTTTTTTTGCTGGATAAAGGAAGAAATCGAGATTGGAATTGAACTGCCAGCTAGAAGAGAGAGAACACGCAAAGAAAAAAAAAACACAAACACAAACAAAAACAAACAAAAGAATCAAAGAATGGAAACAGCAAGACACGCTTCCATTTTGACGGGTGAGACGTAGAAGCGTTTCTTCCCTCCTGCTAATCAGCAATAGCAGCAGCAGCGGGATCTGGCTTTCTGTTCAGATCACCTTGATCGGTGCGCTGTAATCACCCTGTGATTTCTCAAGCCTAAAATTCTCCATCAAGATCGGAATTATTCCCTCACTCGTTCTCACAATGGTTGTTATTTTCTGGAAGCCTCTCCTCCCCTGTTCATCACTAGCATTGTGTTCCGTCCACACAATGTGCCGCAAAAACAGCTCAACAAGGACAACAAGGCACTGACCAAAAGCGGAATAAAAAAGCACAATTAGCAGCCGGTGCTAGCCTTGCAGCAGAAATCTCTCGCCTCCATTCCATCCATTTCTACACTGGCTGACCGAATGAATGGCTTGCTGATGGGAATAGATGATGGTGCTGAGAACACAACCCCTTGCAGACAACGGAAGAAAAAGGAAGAACGTCGCTATCCGTGCGCACAATCCAATCCGCACTGTCTGTGCAGCAAAATAGAGAGAAGATCCGGCAGACGGACAAGCAAACATGTAGCAAGGGCAAATCGCGAAAACACCTCACTTGCAGGGAGGAGGAGACATGCTGTCTTTTCATTGTTTCTTGTTTTCTGCATGTCACAGGCTAACCACAATCGTGGCATGTTCGCCCGATGTCTATGCTGCTGCACTTGCAGAAGAGCTACGGAGAGAGAAAAGTAAGGGGCTCCTTACTCACGCCATCCACTCCACTGCGCGGCATTATCGCCACGCTTTCCTTCTCGAAGATCGCCTCGGCCTTCTTACTCGTTTGTTCCAGGCCTTGCTGCTGCTGTTGTTGAGGTTACACTTGAAAACCTCACAAGGAAGCACGTAGAAAAAAGAAGAAAATGGGAAACCCGCCCCCATTGTGCAAAAAGAAGGAGGCGATGGATGGAAGGCAGGAAAACCTCCTCCAGCAGCGAATCGCATTAATCGCTCACTTTTGTCGGGTGCAAACAAAAAGATCGCCAGAAAGAGTACGATCCAACCAAAAGTAAAAGTCTCATTATGTAGAGGCGGGCATCTCAGCGAAAAGAGGAAACAAAAAAGCACAAGATGATTGATTGAAGTGATGTAACGAAAAGGAAAATGTGGGAAATGACTTTACACCCTTTTTGCATGTTTTATTTTTACTACTTTTTGCGAATCGGGCGAAGGCGAAGGATATAAAAGGAGCGGGGGGCGGGGGTGTTCTTGGACTAGAAAAAAATTCCTTCTGCTTTCATTATCCTTACCATTATCATTACTACACCATTGACCAAATAAAACCCATCAATTTCTCTTTTGCTCCACTTACTTACTCACTCACAACCACATTAACAAACCCCGACAATAACGATGGCTGACAAGTGCTTCTGCAACAACAAGACCGGCGGCGCAGCCGTTAGCGCCGGCTGCTCATGCGGCGGCAAGTGCGGTGCCGAGGGATGCACCTGCGGACAGCAAGGCAGCACCGGATGCTCGTGCCCAGCCACCGCCTCGTGCAGAAAATGCACCTGCGGCGACAACTGCCAGTGCGGCAGCGCCTCCAAGGACAAGGAATCGACCTCGGCCACCACCGCCGCCGCCGCCCCGTCGTGCTGCGGCGCCGGCGCCTCCTGCAAGGACAAGACCCAGACGCACCAGTGCGCTTGCGGCGAGTCGTGCAAGTGCTCTTCGGCAGAGAAGACCGGTGCCGCCGATGAGGGCGCTGCATGCAAGTGCGCCGACTGCAAGTGCGGATCCGCCCAAACGTGCCACTGCAAGGCTGGCTGCACGTGCGGTCCTGACTGCAAGTGCGCAGAGTCGGAGACCAAGTGCACCGCTGGATGCACTTGCTAAATGCTTGAGCTTCTAGTAGTAACCAGAAACATCCCCCCTCCCCCCAGAAAAAATACTTTTTTTTGTTCATATCTAGCATTTATCTTTTAGGGAGAACACCATTTCCTTTTTTATTATTCTCCAACATATCCATTGAAAGGGGGTATAGGTTTTGTCTAGCTTACATGCTCTAAATAAACCAACTAACGTATTATATACCTTTTATATTCTCTCCTGGCATGCAGTGATATAATTTGGATTGTGATTAGGAAAAAGAAGTGGTGGATGGGTGAAAAAAAAGAATAACAGCTGATAATGTTTTTTCTCTTCTATTTCACCCCCCCTTTTCTCTATTTTTCCGCCTATTTGTGTAATTTATTTTTATTCAATTCACTGGTTGTACAAATCCCCCTCTCAATTGCAAACCAGCTTGGAGATGCCCACGTGTGAAGGAATCCGCGACGAGTACATACAGTGCCTTCTGCGGTCCGAGTGCGTGTTTATCAAACGGCACAGCGTACAGGACTGCATCAAGAACAAGGATCTGGCAGCGCTGGTTCCCGACGAGTGCCACAGTCTGCGGCAGAGTCTCTTTGAATGCAAGCGCGGACTGCTGGACATGCGCAAGCGGATGCGGGGCGTCACAGCAGCGGGCGGGATCCAGCCAAAGTCCTACGATACGCCAGACGATAGCTCCAACTGGAATCCCGGCAATGGCGACTGATTAGCCTGGCGCTTTTGTGGAGGAAAAAGAAACAAGGAGCAGCGTCGTGGTTGCCGAGATAATGGTAATGGCAGAATCTTCATGCTTGTCTTATTGTTCTGACGACGCTTATCTAATAAAAAAATTGAACATTTTAGCCCATGGCGTCTAGATGACAAAAGGAACAAGAAAAAAAGCCCAAAACCCCGAATGGCGTGTGAGCTGGACAGAACATGGAGAAGTTGATCCGCTAGTCCGCAGCCACGGAGAGAAGGATAGATAGTGATGCAGCAAGGTACAGGATACAGGATACAGGGACGCAGGATCGGTGGTCCATCATGGCGTGGCACAACGATCTAGCGGCGGAGAGCTGGTGCCCCATGTCTCAACACTAATGTATGTGACATAGACAAGCCCAAACAGCGCAATGCCGACAAGGACTAGATCCTTTGTGCGCGCCCACCAGGTGGTTGCAAGTGCACGGTAGTGCAACATCACGGGATACAGGAACGACAGTGGCAAGCAGGCGCTGGCACCAACGATCGCAATAAAGTTGTCCAGCTCCTCGGCGCCAAAGATGGCAACCATGGCAATAAACACCACAAGCAGGGAGCGGAACAGGTTCTTCTGCCACTTGACCACCGGGTTGCCCTTTCCAGAGCGCGTAAAGATGCCGGACTCGATGATGCGGATGGCGGGGAACAGCTGCAGAGGCACCGACATGATGATGGCGAGCGAATATAGCAGCTGCACAGCCTGTGTCGCCGCGTAGCCAGACGGCAGATTCAGCAGAACAACCGCCTCCACGCTGTCGCCGAGCGCAAGATACGAAAACAAGCCGATGCACACAAACAGCCCAGCGCACACGACCAGCGAGGCCGTCAGCACGCCGTTGAACTTGTCCTTGCGCTCCATGGACTCAACAATAGGAATCACCAGCGAGATGCCCTCGTACGAAAATGCGGCAGTGCCCACCAGCAGCGGGAACTTGCTCGGATTGAAGTGCACCACATCGGCTGGGCCGCGCGTGGCGATCAGCCAAAAGTCGTAGAAAAACAGATACGCAAGCCCAACCATGATGAAGAAGGTGCCGACCACCGACAGCGACGCAAACCTCTTGATGCGCCGCACAAACGCCAGCGGCACATACACAACAAGCTGCATCAAAATCCACGTCTCCGTCGAGATCTGGTGCTTGCAGTGAGTCAGCGAATTCCACAGATCTTGCATGTTGGTTGCCACAAAGATCACATACGCGCAACAGAACCCGAGCTGTGCCAGCACAATCGACACCATCACGCAGTACTTGAGCGGCCGCCCATACAGCTTGAGCGCCAGGTCGCCGTAGCTGCCGCCAACCTTCTGGTACACGTCAGACAGCAGCACCATGCAGTGCAGCGCGTACCACGCAATGCCCGACATTAGTATCGCTGAAAACGTCAGGCCGCCGTTGTAGAACGCGCGCGGCAGCACAAGCACGCCGGTGCCAACAAACGCCTTAACTAGCAGGAAGAACGCCTTCCGCGGCGTGGCTGTTGCTTTGATGTCGCGTGCCGCCGCCCGCGCCTGCTGCTGCTGCTGCTGCACTCCACGCTCCAGCACCTCGCTTGTGGCTTCGTCATCGTCCTCGTCACTGGGATACTCGCCGCCAGCAAAGTGGCCATACAACGCAATAAAGTCCACAAAGTTCGATGTCAGGATGTTTGCCTCCCGCCCTTGTCGCGTGGCACGCTCTTGCAGGAACTGTCTGCGGAACCCTCCAGGCGCACGGATCTGCTCGGGCGTGTATGCCACGTCCCACTCAGTGTCTGACGCAACCGCCGAGAATGAGCGCCGGCGGTTGTGTGCATTGCGAATGCTGCCGCGGACACTGGGTGTCTGGCTGTGCTCCTCCTGCCACCGATACAAGTGGTGCGTGATGTCGCCCGACGCCAGTGTCAGCGGATCCACCGGCACGTGCGTATCCTCGGCTTCGTCATCATCCGCATCCACATCCGCATCCGCATCGTTCTCGTTGTCGGCATCGCTGTCGTGGATGCTGATGCTGCCGTAGCTGCGTGAAACCGCATCTGCCGCTGGCGATCCGCTCAGGGCGCGCCGCGTAACAAGGTGCCGTTTCAGCCGCCGTGCAGCCTCAGCCTCAGGTAGCGCCATCAGTGCGCGTGTGCGTTGACCCCCTAGCAATGGCTGATCCTCGTCGTCTGTCATATCCGCAAGCACCGGCGCACTGTTCCCATTGGCTGCAGTACCAATGGAGCTGCGTAGGAGCGCGTGGACAGGAATTGGTGGCGAGCTTGATGCCAGCAGCTCGGTCGCATGCAGTAGGTTTCTCGGTGTACCATCTGCAATGGACAACGGCCGAGGGCTGGCTGATGCTGTGGATGTCCTCCTGTGTGCGTTTGGAGGAAGCCGGTCGGCAACCGACTTTGTGTCTCCGCTTGGGCTGGTGTTTCCGGAGCTAGACATGTGTGAGAAAATGTGTTAATACAGAGGGGAGCAGAGAAATTATTACTTGTACACATGCAAGATAAAATAAACAAGTGCGTGTTAAAAGGCGGATAGTAAGATATTTATATATAACCAACCCAAGAAGAAAAAGCGAAAGAGAAAGGGAAAGGGAAAGGGAGAAAGAGAAGGCGATGCTGACACAGGTTCTAGAGAATATGAAGAGAAGAGAAAGCACAAAGCTTTTCCCACCTTCGTTGTTTGCTTGTGCGAGCGGACAAAAAGCCTTTTTGCCGCGTACACTCTTCCAAAAGGCACGATAATCACGCCCGTCATCACCCCCTTTATCCCCTGCGACTGACAAAGCAAAGTCAACTGGAAATTGCTTCGTCTTTTTGGGGGGTGGGTATTTCTTGATTGGCTTGGTGTAATTACCAGCAGAATCACAGCTGATAAGAGAATAAATGTGGTTTCCTCAGGAAAGTTAATTTGACTCTCAGTCTGGCTATTCTCTTCTCCGCTTCAATCCGGTTGACATGTTATATTATACACTTCCCACTCGTTATAGCAGCTGAATCCGGAGAAATGCCCTTCATTCTTTTGCGCACCACAGCCTCCTCTGGAGCCCTGAGATGCATCAAAGGCAATAGCAGCAGCATTAGCAGCGCATTGAGGCAGTGCAGATGCGCAATGAGCGGCTATGCAGCGCGGAACCCGTACCTCAAGGACTTCAAGTACAGGGACACGGTAGAGGTTAAGGACGGAGCGCTTAGTCTGACAAAGGAGGAGCACGCGATGATCGACCGGTTTGTGCGGATCAACCAGGCTGGTGAAACGGCGGCAGTCACCATATACAAGGGCCAGATGGCAGTTCTTGGCGGCGACCCCGAGCTCAAGACGCTGCTCACGCACATGCGCGACCAGGAGATCGGGCATCTAGAGATCATGGACCGCCATATAGCGGACTTCAAGGTGCGTCCAACGGTACTGCAGCCAGCAGCTGTGGCTGGCGGGTACATGCTGGGCGTGGTGTCTGCGCTGCTGGGAGTGCGCTCGGCAATGACTTGCACCGAGGCTGTGGAGACAAAGATTGGCGCCCATTACAATGACCAGCTGCGCGATCTGCACAAGCTCAACCACCCTGAGCTCGACGACCTCAAGCGCACGATTGCAAAGTGTCGCGACGAGGAGCTTGAGCACCTCGATACCGCCGTGGACCATGGTGCACGCATGGCTCCGCTGTACAAGCTACAGTTTGAGCTGATCAAGGGCGGTTGTGCGGTTGCCATCTGGCTGTGCGCACGCATATAGTCTGTTCGTTGTCTTCCTTATCTCCCTCCCTATCTTTCATCCATCATTCCGAGCTGCATTGTCAGCAAGTCTGCTAGTGCTGTATTTTGTCTACTCTAGCGAGAAGCGGCCATGTGTGGTTGCCTGGCTAGTCCTATGGTTGTTTAGTTCCAGCAACGGAACACCATCGCCCACGTTTGCAGACTGCGTGTGCTTGGTGTCGGAAAGATACATGCGCATGTGGCGGCGCTTGAGCTTGTCGTAAGCGATGGCTTCCTTTAACCCGCAGTCAAAGTTGCGGATGCACACAGCCGAAACCGCACCCGAAGCCATCACCAGCATCATGCATACAACAATAGTTATCATAAAGAACGGCCGGTTGTCCTCATACGGATCGCCTGGCTTGCGAATGACGTCTGGCGAACACACACGCACAATCTTGAAGACAAAGTAACCAGTTGACAGGAAAAAGCTACCAGCGGTGCACGCCATCAGTCGCCGCCTCTCGCCAAGCAGCGCGTAGTACGCACAAAAGTTGATCACAATGCTGTACGGGATGAAAACCGTGATTTGGAGCCATGTCTCGCTGTCATTGGCCTTGAGAACCAGTGCGCTCATCTGAACCAGATAGGACCCAATAAAGTAGATGTTCATTTTGAGCAGAATAACAAGACATTGGTGCCACTTGTACGCACGGTGCAACATGACGTCTGCGCCCAGCCGCTTGAACACGCCCCACCCGGCGTCCTTCTTCAGGCGGTATGACAGAACAACCAGCGCAACAAGCGCAACGGCGTATGACGCAACAACCGTGATCTGCATCAGGTGCATATTTTCGTCTCTGGTAAACAGGCGCGCTGCCAAGCTCGGCCATACATAGAATGAGACATACCGCGTTGTTGTATACACCATGCATATAAAGTAGAACAGCACCACGACGATGACCTGTATAGAGTCCTGTTCAGCAAGCGCGCCGGCACAGAGGAACACAATGTACACCTGTGCCGCTATGAACAACACATTGTACACCATATACGTTGTTATCGACGTGGACACCGCACTTTGAACTTCAGCGATTTGCCACTGGCCATGCTTTGCAACATCAAACCCGGTTTTGGTTAGATACAGAATATACGACTCTGCGAGTATGAATGCTGCTGCCAGAAGAAGCGCCGCAACGATATAGAATATTGGAACGGTGCTTTTTTCAAGCGGTGCGCTTAACCCGCGTTGTCTGCGCACCATCTGCTGTGTGCTCTGCTAAGCAGTAGTGCCTGTTTTGTGTCTCCTTTACGTTATTTAGAGTGCGGTGTGGTGTTTAAGTTATTATTTAGATAACCACCAAATGAAAAAACAAGTACAATATATTTAAAGGAAAGCCTGACAAGAATAAAGGTGACCTAAAAGCAGCAGCACAAAACTTCTTTGTAAATACAAAATAGAACCGCTGCCGAAGAAAAGAAGAATAAAGAATAAGTGGTTGAAAGAGATAGACAAGGACAATAGTACAACATCTCGTTGGAAAAAGAGATAGAACACATGCTCATGACACGACTTTCTAGGGTATTGGTACGAGCAACACACTGTCGTCTCTTTTGATGCATGCGCCGTTGAACATAAAACAATATATGCCAATGTTTCGGACATGGAAGCTCCAGCACACTTTTGCTTTGTCGATTTCTTTCCTCAACCTCATCCTCAACCTCAACCTCAACATCTAGGGCAAACCGCCAAGACATTGCTGCAGCGGGAGAAATAGAATATTCTCCCTCTCAAAAAACGGAACAAGCAAATGCAAAAGAGTACCAGACATGGCCTGCCCTTTTCAAAGTTCGATGCACACTCCACAGCTGACTCTGGTTCAATGTTTGTTGGATAATGTGCTTGGCACAGTAACAATGGATTCTAAACACTGTCGTCTACAGCTCCGGCATTGAGGCAAACAATAATATATCAGAACAGAAATCAGTGGACATTTTGATAAGAAAACAAAAGCAGCAACAATTGGAGTCTCACACTCACAATATGCGTGTGAAGCAGGAGGTTACGCTAAAGCAGCATATGCGCTACGTTGTTACTTACCATCAAACCACCATGTCGTTTTCTTGGGCGACGACTGCTTCGTGCGTTTTACATATGCCTCATCCTTTTTGGGGCGCTCCTACAACAAGAGCTTTGTGCAATGTGGCATCATCAATGTAGAGACATAACATCAATCAGTATTTAGACCAGAGAATTTACATGCACAGACATCAGGCCCACCCACCACAACGGCCACAATTCCTCTCCTCAGCGCTCAAATACCTTTTGTGTGCAGCTGGAAAGCATCGAGAGAATAGACAGACACACCGCCTCGACAGTCAAGACCGGCGACCACTGTTGGTACAGGATGCTCAGGCAGATGTGGCCGTTGCTGTAGATGTGTGGGTGCACCGGCACGCTCTTTCCCACAAACATCACCTCCGGCGACTCTAGCGGATAGTCTGCGGGGAAGTGAAACTGCAGCGTGAACTGCTCTCCCGCGTACAGCGTGTCCTCGGCACCCACAATGTCGATTCTCCACAGGTTCATCTTCTCGCAGTTGACAAGCCGTACATGGCTTCCATGCGACGTCTTTGTAATTTGACCAAGCTCGCGCATCAGTCTTTTGGTGCTAATCGCAGTGCTCATTTTCAGCGCTTCTTGATCTTTATGTAGAAGAGGAGTTATTTGACAGCAGACAAGATGCGTCTGTTTTACACGAAATAATGAATAACTTGTATGTCCGTTATGCGGTGGCAGTATAACAGATTGTTAAGTGCCAATGTCAATAGAGGAGATATAGAGAGCGGGGAGGAGACAAGGAACAAAAGAGACAGCAATTGTTTTTTTTGCGGTCGCTAGCCAGCCCATTTTATACTGTTGTGGCCACTTCAATTGTTATTTTTATTTGGCTGAAGAATAAATGCGGGCTCGGAAAGACTTTCTTGTTCCTCGTGGCCTCCAATATTGCCTGGGAAACTCCCCCCGCCAATCTTTGTGCAACATGCGGACAGAAAAGCCCCGTTGTCTCTGCTGCTCATCCTAGTCCACTCTTGTTCAGTCGATGCTGTGCCACAATTCGCCCGTCAATAGCTGAGCTGGTCTGACTGACTGGACTAAGCGGAACAACCACGGATTTATGGTCTGGGGGCTCTGTGGGCGAATTGCTGATGCCGCTTCCGGCTTCTTGATCCCGTATAGTCAGAATTAGCTTTACGATGAGCTCGATGGGTTTTCCGCAGCAATGAGGTGTGAAAACATCCCAACCCTCTTCTTGCCTCTCTTCCCTGTCTCTTTCCATTTTATTTTTTTCCCTTTTATTTTATTTTTATTCATGCATTTCCTCACCGCAATGTCCACACCGCTGACGCCAGAGCAACTCGCGCTTATCGAAACAAACCGCCAGCAGGCGCTGGAAAAGCGGCGACGCGCGCAGCAGAGTGCCGAAAAGGAGCAGCCGACAGCACAAAGCAATGGCTCTCAGCCAAAGCAGCAGGCCGGAGAGAAGCGGCTGCGGGCATCCAAGATGTCGTCAGGATACTACGAATACAACCTCAGCACGATGCGGGACACAAAGGCCGGGTTTCTCGAAGAGGACCTGTCCGAGAAGCAGCAGCAACAGCTGGCCGAGAAAAAGCGCAAGCTGATTGTTGTTGACGAGATTCCCTACGACGCAAGCACCCATGGCAACAACCCAAAGTGCTGCGAATGCGAGTCGCTTGACCTGGAGGTAACGTACTTGAAAATATTCGGCGTCAAGGTGTGCAAACCGTGCATTGAGAGCGTCCCTGAGAAGTACTCGCTTCTCACAAAGACCGAAGCCAAGGACGATTATCTGCTTACCGACAGCGAGCTCCGTGACCGCGATCTGTTTCCCGTATGGGAGAAGCCCAATCCACACAAATCGACTTGGAACAACATGCTCCTGTATCTGCGTCGCGATCTGGAGACGTTTGCTACTAAAAAGTGGGGCAGTCTAGAAAAGCTGGACGAGGAGTTTGAAAACCGCGCGCAGACCAAGCGCGAGCGCAAGGAACTAAAGTACAAAAAGGCCGTCGCGGAGCTGCGTCGTCGCACACGGGCCGACGAGTGGGAGAAGCGCCGGCGCGAGCGTCTCCACCTGGAAAAGGAGCACGAGCATGTTTTTGAGTCCACCGATGACTGCTCCCAGCAAAAGTGCTCTGTCTGCGGGCTTGTTATTGAAGTGGAGGAGTTTTAGCTTCAGCCTTAATGTTTATTATATATAACCGTCAAACTACACTAAAAAAGATAGAAAGATTGTCTCTGGACAAGGCAGAAAATATAAAATCACGTCGGTCTACTTATTTGTTTCCTAGGTTACGACGCCAGAACGCTGCTGCAAAGTCGCTGACAATCGCCTTGATCCGGAGCCAATGTCTGCTCTGTATGTGCTCGGCCAGCTCCTTCAGAACAACTTGCTTGTCAGCGGCCGGGTAGTTGTTCTCCGGTATCTGCGACATTATCGCCTGCATCCACTCGCACATTGTTGCCAGCGGAGGGGTGTTGAACTGCCCCTTCACTACGAGCGGCCCTTCGCTGACGATGGTCGTAAGCAAGGCCAACACGTCGGCAGCTTCCGGCACTACCTCGCGGTCAAATTGCCGCATCAGTCCATACATCAGCTTGACAGTCAGATCAAATCCGTGCTTGACGCACAGATCAACGACCTGCTCCACGGGATATACGTCCAAGCGGATGTTGTGGTGGTGCTGGTGTTGCTGTGCCCTCGATACCGATGCTGGGCTGTTCGCTGCTGCTGCTGACGAGGATGTTGCCGAAGCGTCCTGGGTTCCAGAAGAGGTCACAGTCTGGACGGTTGATTTGTTTGTGTACATCATGCGTATGTGGCGCTTTGTGGGAGCGAGGATCTGAGACCACGCAGTAATCACCGATGTCTGTGCATGGAACTGGTTGATCTCCAGTGCTGCAATTGCCGCCTGGAAGATGTACGGGAATGTCGGTAGGTTGATAATGTACCCAGGCGCCCTCTCCACTGCGCGCTCAATCAGACGGAAGTAGTCCTCGGTCGTTTCGGGAATGTCTGAAAACTGCGTTCCCTGGAAGAGCGCCAGCGTCGCTTCGCTCATTTTCTCCACCACCTGCGTGACCAGCTGGAGCGCAATAGAGTCCTCTGCCGCCAGGTTCTGGTGGACACTTAGAATACGTCTGCCCAGCCACAGATACACTCCCAAGCCCGTCTGCTGGAACGCCACCACAACCGCATCAACCACTTGCGGGGCAATTGGTCGAATGACGTTAGCGTAAAACTCCACCAGCACGCGAATGAACTTGGCAATGCTCTCGGAGACAAGAGCGTCAGATCCAAAACGCTGCAACGACATACTGACAAGCGGCCACGACTCGTTGATGATCCGCGAAAGAAGCATGTCTGCGGGCGCGTTGTTTTCGACATACAGGAAGCGCAAAAACACGCCAAAGCGGTCCAGCAGCAGCGCGATGCGTTTCCTATCATCCTCGACAAACGCTGGCTTTTGCAATAGTGTACCCAGCTCTTGGCCTACGGGCATGCAGAATGACTCGATAGCGGACGTGGTGCTGGGTTCGGGCACAGCACTAACCACGTGTGCCAGTGCTTCTGAGAACTCAATGACATCGCCTTCATCGAGCGTGTTGCTTGACACCACCTCATTAAAGAACTTTAAGAGATCGGCCCAGTGTTCGGCAAGATAGCGAGCACAATCCTGGCACAGGAACTTGAGCGACTGTGCGCTAGCAGCAGCTACTTCGCGCATCTTAAACCCCTCGGCAATATAATTCAGCTGGAACTGCACGTACTGGGGATGCTTGTACGTCCACTCAGTGTACCGGCCAATTACCAGGGTTGCAGCATAGCGCAGTTTCGGATGCGATGGAAACCGCGCAAACGTGTCCATAATCTTTGGAAGCATCTCGTTCTCGTTAGAACTGATCACAGCGCCCATGGCGCGCAAGGCAAACAGCGCAGCCTCAAGGTCCTGCCATGGCAGCTGTGCGTTGCCGTCAATATTAGCAACAATAATGTTGTACGGATGCAATAGCGCCTTTGACTGACCCACTACACATACGCAGTCCTTGAGTACGTCACCGATATTGTGGCGGAACTCGCGAAACTCGTCGCGCTCCTTTGCTGTCATCCCGCCACGCATGTTGCTGGAGTCGTATGATTCTGGGTACTTGAGGTGGGCGATGCTGATGTTAATGATGGTCTCAAACACGGTCACAAGCGACCTCCGCGAAGGATCGCATGAAGAGGTGTATTCTAGCGTCAGATCAGCCAGGCGGTTCCAGAAATAAAACAGCATTGCAATCGCATCCAGACTCTCCAAGCGCATGCAATCAACCAGGGCCCCCACCAGTCCCTCAAACACACCCATGTTAAGCACTATCCGCTGCACCCATGCCTCGCCTGCCTCTGCGAAAATCTGACAGTACCCGCGAATCCGCTCCTCATCGCCTTCAGCTACCTGCTGGTCGCCACGCATCTGTGCTGCAACGCCATTGAGCTGGGGCACCAGCACCTGCTCCACAGTCGTGTTTTTCGCTTGCACAGAGCCGGGATCATCGTCGCTGTCCGATCTGGTCTCGTAAATAATGCCGCAAACAGCATCCACAGCAGTGTCAAACACAGAGTCGTCGTCGGCCTTTAGGGCAGCAAACGCCAGCTCAAGCAGCGGAGTGTTCTGAACCATCAGCAAGGTGATCTCGCCGTTCTTGAGCCACGATGTGAAGCACACCAAGACTCGTATGTGTGTGTCGGGCCTAAGGTCCGGCTGCTGCAGGCATTGGACAAGAAGCTGAATCAAATCGCCGGCCCGGTTGGTGAGAAGGTCGTTGGATCTCTGTCGGAAAAAGTCTGGCGCAAGCACAATGCGCTCATTGAGCACCTCTTCGGGAAGAACGGCAAGAAACTCGAGCAAACAAGACACTGACTCTGGATCCGACAAAAAGGAGCTGGCCATGTCTGCGAACGGGTTTGTCCAAGCGCCCAGCTGCACCGCCAAATCGGCCAGCGCCAGACAGAGCTGAGTGATCAATGGCTGTGGGCCACTACGGGCGTTGCGGAGATGGGTTACCAACGAATCGCGCAGCGATAGGGCGCCTTGCTCGCCAATCTCTGCGTAATCGTTGATTATTTTATTGCGCAGTGTCTGTGCAGCAAACACCTTTGCCTCTGGTCCAAGCTCCGCTGTGCCTAGGATTGCATCCGACGTTGTCCACGCCTCGGTCTACAGATACAAAAGAACAGCGAGCGGTCGTTGGAACGCAAAAGCAAGAACACATTGTAAAGCAGTTAGCACTTGCTTAGCACAGGAGCTTTTGTTAGCAAAAGAGGAAGATATGCTAGGGATGTAAACCCGGCTGAATAAACACTATATACATACCGTTTTCTGAAACCTTTCGAGCCACGCATTTGCCTGCTCGCGTCCTACCAAGTCGGAGCCCTGGTATAGCGAGTTCAAAGCATTTATAACCTCACCGACAGATTGCTGCTGGTTAGCCATTGATTTACAAATCTCTTTTCAATGCACGCTTCCTTGCGGATATTCTTATAAAAGCAGAAGCTATAGTGGCTGAATAGAGAACAAAAAGTGTAAAGAATAAAAGAAGGACTCTCCGATAGTCGTCTTATTGCAGCGCGGGCGTATTTGCAATAATCCTGAAATAATATGGAAACTAACGATGTTGAATGAAAGAACAGAAAGAAAGACAGAATTGAAACAAGAAACAAGACTTCAGATAGAGAGAGAGAGAGCTGCACAAGGAGTCTCAAAGCAAACATGGCTTTACAAAGCGAAAAAAAGTATCCACCACTTTTTTTGGCCCTGCCAAGCTGTGTCACATCTGTGAAATTATAATACATTGCAGCTTGATTTGTGATTTATCTTGCGGGGATTTAATTTGTATTTTTGCTTTATTAGGCGCTGCGGCATAGGGCATTTCTCAGACTTTGGCTTTGTGAATTTCTAGGTCTGTCCTTTTTATGTGCAAATGGTGGTTTGCTGCGGCAAAGGATCAAAAGAGCCACCAAGTCCAGTATAAAAACAGCGCTGAACCTGGCTTTTATCTTTTTTACTTTCCTCTTTGTTGGATAAAGAAAACCCCATATATTTTTTTACCTTCTCTAGCTTTATTTCATTTTCATTTACTTTTTACTTTGCTATCAGTTTTATATTTTTCCTAACTGTTCCAGTATCATCGACAGGTTTATCTTGCGGCCATGTCAAACGAAGCTGATGATACCACGGCTAACACCGGCCTAGAAAGGGAGGTTTCCCAGGCTGAGAAGGGCTCCAGAACACGCCGCCGTGCACCTCGCCGAGGACCGCCTGCATGCCGGTTTTTCCAGCAAGGAAAGATATGCCGCAATGGCAACGAATGCCCGTTTCTGCACATAGCACCCACACAAAGCGCTGCTGAAAAGCCCACAAACAGGCGGAGCAGAGGCGGCAAGCAGAATGTAAAGACAGGCAAAAGCCTCCGTCAGACGCAGATGGAGAGCCTGTTAAGAACGTCAAAGTGGGCAGTGAAGCCGCTGAAATCTGACCGTGATCTGTCGGCGTTTGCAATCGAGATGGCGCCCTCCGACCCAGAGTTCCCATTCGAGGTTTCGGTGCTATTTATGGCGCTTTTGGTTCCGACCGTCTATCCAACCACACGTTCATCCGATGATATTGTGTCTATCCGCATTGCAAACAAAGTCATTCCGGCAGGCGTGAAGCAGAACGTTGAAAGCGGGTTTGCAAAGCATGTGAGAAGCACGTCTAACGAAGCCATCGATGCTGGCGATCCTGAGGGCGTTCCTAGTCTTGAGCAGTACCTTGACTGGCTGGATGCCAACCTTGAGCTCCTGATGCAGCAGAAGCCAGCGCCGACAATAAGGTTTACAACCTTTGCAGACAAGAAGAAACCGAGCGAGAATAACGATCAGGGCGCTGTCGAAAAGCAGCAGACACAACAAAAGAGATTTGTTCCTATTGGTCCTAGCGGAACTCATGTTGGTTCCAGAAGAAAGCCGGTTCATGAGGAGGTTGAGTCGAAGCTCAAGACAATCTCAGGAAACTTCAATCGTGCGACTTCGGCAGCACGTCCGCCCATATCTCGTCCAACGCCGGCGTCTGTGTTTGCGGGAACCAGCTCATCAGATGCAGCCAAGTCGTACAGCTATGCAGACCAGGACCGTAGGCTAACCGAGCTGTGGCAGCTTGAGGTGCGCTTTCGCACCTCGTACAGCGTGCTTCGCGACTACGCGCGAGAAGGGACCGTGGTTAGCGTCTGTTTTGCGCCCACTGATCCAGACCTGCGTGAGTATGACATTTCCAAAATGACAGTGATGCTCACAGTGTCTCGTACATACCCTAAGCCAGCACCGTTGCAGGACACTGACTCTTCGTTTCCTGCGCTGCCGCCTGCGTCGCTGACGATTGATCCAGACAGTATTTGCGGCTGCCAGAGCAAAGAAAGTATTTGGCATCCCGTTGAGGGACGACAGGCTTATGTGGACTACATCTGCCATCGCTTTAACGAGCACGTTGTTGAAATGCCTAACACGTCGCTTCTGCGTCACCTCAACTGGCTTGATCACAATATTGTCCGCATGCTTGCAACTCCACCGCCAAGAAATTGGATCCAATCTCAGACACCGACATCAACTGTAACAAATGGTCAGCAGCAAAAGGTCACAGAGGACACTCAGCAAATCCCAAAGCCAAAGTTGTTTGAGGAAGGATTAGAGGATGAAAAGCCATGGATCAAAACAATATCTCTGGAAGAGGCCGGTTTGCCCGACGGGGTTGGCAACATGAATATATCTGCGGCACATGACAGCGAGGATGAAGATAACGACGACAACTCTGGTTCTTCTGGAGAAGCAAACACAAAAGACGATGTCTCAGAAAGCGACAGCGACTCTGATTCAGGAATGCCAGCAACGCCTGCAAGACGTGGAACGGAAATTCGCTTTGGAATCGTGCAGCTCACCAACATATCACTGGCCCACTGCCATTCGCTCAATATCGCCGTTCGCTGCAACAGATGCAAGGAGCGTGTCGAGATCAAGGGTGTTCCTCAGACACTGCGTGGCGGAAAGGAAAACCAATTGTGGAAGTCCTGCGACACCTGCTCGACAATAGTCGGCGTCCGCTTCCGTCCCGACTGGATGTTTGTGGGCTCCACAACGCTCGGGTACCTTGATTGTTCTGGCTGCGCTCCCATCGATCTGCTTCCGTCCAAGTTCACGCTGACCTGCGAGTCATGCGCAATCAACGACGATATCTATCAGGCGGAGATGGGATATGAGGAGTCGGAGGAGACCAAGAGGGCTAGCGAAACGCTTGCGACTGTTGGCGCTGGATCAAGACTGATCACCAACTGCCGCAAATGCTATGGCCGCATCGGAATTTCACTCCAAGAGCCGGCGTTCTCCAGGCTGCAAAGCGAGATAGCGCTTGATGGCGACGCTGGTGCCGCACAGATCCACAAGGAGATTGAGCGTGCGCGCAGTAACAAGGTCAGCAAGCGTGAGGAGCTTGCCCGCTTGGGCGTCGTTCCAGGCGAACCGCTTCCGGACCGCGGGGCTTGCAAGCATTTCCGCAAGAGCAACAGGTGGCTGCGCTTTCCTTGCTGCGGCAAGGCCTTCCCATGCGTGACATGCCATGACGAAAAGGAGAACCACGACCACGTATTTGCACAGATCATGCTTTGCGGATTCTGTGCAAAGGAGCAGCGCATATCCAAGGCCGAAAAGACGGGCCAGTGCATTTCATGCGGATCCCAGGTCATCAAGAAGGTTGACGGGAACAATGCTTTCTGGCAGGGCGGAGCCGGCGTCCGTGACCAGACACGGATGAGCCGCAAAGAAACCAAGAAGTTCCAAGGAATGAACAAAACGACGGCGATAAAGAAAGTTGGAACAGCAAGAAAGTAATGCGAGCCTTCTGCTGGACGTTCCGTATGCAATGTTCTTGAAAGACCATAGTGTTTCTGCTTGTTTTTATTTTCAGAACGGAATGCAGATGTTTAAACAAATGCTGATTGTAAAGATAAAGGTAGGAAATTAGACTTGCGTCTAGTACTTTGGTTCACGGTACAGCTTGAGAGAAAGGCTGCTGAGCATCACAGTCAGACTGCTGGCTATCATCAAAAGACCAGCAACCGCTGGAGGCAGACCCCGGTCGGCAGCAGGATACAGAATGCCAGCAGCTATTGGGATGCAGACAATGTTGTACACTGACGCCCACATAAAATTAAGCTTTACACGGCGGAATACAACGCGCGAGAGCGACAGCAGTGTCAGAAGCGAGTACAGCGATGAGCGCATAAGCAGTGCTGGCGCAGTCTCCATTGCCGCGGCTGTTCCCGATCCAATGGCAATGCCGACATCGGCCTGTGCAAGCGCTGGCGCGTCATTTACCCCGTCACCCACCATTGCCACCTTGGCACGCCTGGGCACCCTCGCTTTAGTTGCGCTGCTATGGCGCCAGAAAGGAAGCAGTGTCCCGAGAAGCCTGCTCTTGCGGCTTGGCACAGACCCGGCATCGGCATTCCCTGGCTTTCCAAGCTCAAGGTCGCTAAAGCTGCTGACGCCAGACTTGGGTCTGCTCGTGTCAAAAGCTGAGCCGCTGCCGTAGCGATTGCCGTGTAGTTGAAGGACGCGGACCATCTCTGACTTTTGCTCGGGCAAGACGCCAGCCATGACATTGTCAATGCCGATCTGGCGCGCAATTGCGTTGGCTGCCGCCGGATGGTCGCCCGAGATCATCCACACGCTGATCTTGTCTTTCTTTAGGCGGGCGACCACGTCTTGTGCTTCAGGGCGCACCTTGTCCGCCAGGGCAAACGCGGCTGGAGCAACTCCTAGCGAAGATGGACCTGTTGCAGGAATCAGCGCTACAACAACTGGCGTGTGTCCGTTCGATGACCAATTCGTACGAATATCGAGCATCGCGTCCATGTTGCACTCTTCTTCCTTGATCCACACATCCTTTCCAATAAGCAAACGCGCCTCTGTGTTGCCGGAAGATGGCCATCCAAGCACTGTGGAAAACTCTGATGGAACACAAACGGTACCCTGCATTCCATGGCCGGGTATCTCCGTGTGTCCAAGTAGTTCTGACTCGTCTTCCGAATAATCCTTTGTCAGGTCGTTCTCGCGAATGTGTGTGCAGATTGCTGTGGCCAGAGGATGGCTGCTCATCTGTTCCAGCTTGAATATAATGCCGTGGAGCCAAGACATGAATTTATCTCCGTTTTCAGCGTCTTTAAACGTGGTGCTGGCAAAGCAATCTACCACAGCTGGCTTGCCAATGGTCAGGGTGCCGGTCTTGTCAAACGCAACAATGTTCACTTTGCTTGCAGCCTCCATTGTTGCACCTCCGCCTTTAACCAGAATGCCAAAACGTGCTGCCAGACCGGTTCCAACCATGGTTGCCGTCGGTGCTGCAAGCCCAAGCGCACACGGGCAAGCAATTACCAGAACGCCGATTGCGTTAAGGAGTGAAAAGATTGCGTAGGGCATTTGTCTGTCTCCAGAAGAACCTTCATCTGAATGGTTAGCAAGCGCTCCAAACCCGCCCATGTCAGACTTGACAGTCAGCCAGCCTTTCTCGATCCCGCCTGTAGCGCCCGCAATGATCCACGCAACAAATGTGACTAGTGCAGCAAGAACAACAAGAGGCACAAAGCGCGACGCAACACGATCCGCAATTTCCTGAATACGCGGCTTGCTGGACTGAGCTTCGCGCACAAGTCTGACGATGCGCGAGAGAGTGGACGACTCGTTAATTGCCGTAGCGCGCATCTGAAATGACTGTGTCAGGTTCAATGTACCACCGGTGACGATAGAGCTCTCAGACTTTGCGACTGGTATCGACTCGCCGGTCAGCAAGGATTCATCGATGTCAGACTGGCCGCGAACCACTACGCCATCACACGGCACACGCATACCAGCGTTGACCTGGAGCAGATCGCCAAGCTGAATGCTCCGAGCGCTGATTGCCTCCAGTTCGTCGCCGTCCTTTGAGGAGTCCTTTGCACGCACGAGGAGGGCGTCTTCCGGTTGCATCTTGACCAAAGACTCAACAGCACTGACTGTTCTGCCTTTTGCAATAGCCTCCAGCCACCGACCTAGCAGCACAAATGTCATAAGAAAAACCGCCGTTTCAAAGAATTGCTCACCGCCGCCATTCTGCGTTGTGACGCTAATAATCGATCCGATGTACGCAGAGGTAGTTCCCAGCGCGATAAGCACGTCCATGTTGGCAGACTTTGCTCTGAACACTGACTTGTATGCGTGCTTGTAGAAATACAGGCCCAATGTGAACTGAGCCGCCGTTGCAATAAAAAAGATGCAAATTACCGACACCGAATAATCCTTGAAAACTTTGCGATGAAATTCCATTGCAACGCTGTTTGACGTTGGGAGCGCCATATCAATGATCATTGAGATGATAAACATGGGTATGGCAAATACCAGCGATGTCCCAAAGCGGATAGCAGCTTGTCTGCGGTGCTTCTCCATATTCCTTAGCGCTACTGTTGAAGGATCGACAATGTCTTTGCCACTTCCATCATCGGCGTTAAGCGGCGCCGACTCATATCCAGCGTTGGTCAGAGCATTGGCAATCTCACGAACACCAATATCGCGCGGAATGTGTTTAATTTTAGCCTGGCCGGTAAGAAGCTGCACATCAGCACCGACAATACCGGGCATGCCTTCAAGCAACGCTGTAATAGCTGCGACGCACGACCCGCAGGTCATACCTTCAACGCTGAACCAGGATTCTATAGGTTCGGTGCCCAGAATAGCTGCAGCATTTCCAGATCCGCTCTTGTCCTGCTGCGGCGAAGCAACATTTTTAGTTGTAACAACGGATGCATCGAACCCCATGTCTTCGATTGCTTCACAAAGTCTCTCAGTGGAAATGGTATGGCTGATGTGGCGGATGGCTGCCTGGGCTGTCATCAAATCCACTTTAATGCTGATGACACCGTCAAATCCTCCAATGTTGCTCTCTATAGAATTTACACACGACGCACATGTCATTCCCTGAACGCTCAATATCGTCTCGCACTCGGGAACTTCAACCTTGTGCTCGTTTATATCCTCAACCGACTTCTGGTACGCTGTGTGTATCTCCGTACTGGTGTTGCTCAACCGAGCATCTGCAGGATCATGCTTTTGCTTGGAATCCATTTCTGAAGGAGCGTATAGAGGAAGACAGCTAGATCTACAAAGCTAAACAATAAATAAAAAGTATGCTGCAGTATGAGAAGGTTAGTACAACCCGTTTTCGTTAAAAAAAAGGACAGAGAAGGCGAAGAACTAGGGCAGACGCAAATTTACAGGGACAAATGCACAACAATAGCACAAAGATAAAAGAACCATTTGCGTGCATGCATGCAATATATAGAGGAGCTGCTATCTAGTCACAGACGTTGAGCTCGTAGCATTTCGATCATGGGCTAACGGCTATTCGACATCACTTCACAAAAGAGCACGTGTAGCGGAAAGAGGCGCAGCATTGAACAATAGAAAGGAGATGATACAAAACTGAATTGGAGTCTGGCGGACGGAGATGAAAACGTCTAAAACAATCCATAGATTCTATATGCCACTATCCTGGAACGGACTTGCCCCGGTGAAGGCAATGGAAAGAGAGAAATGCTTGGACATTTTCTATTGCACATTTCTTCTTTCTTATGACCAATTATATCCTTCTAGAACTAAGAAGGTATCTTGGTAGATTCATGGCGTGAATAGAACAAAAACGGGGAGAAAGAATGGCAATGAACAATGCGACTGGAGGTCAGAAATAAAAGGTCCCTCTTTCTCTCCTTTTTGTTGCAGGGTAACATGATGCCTATATTCGCTAGCTTTACGCTAAGTCGGCATGCATGGAGTGTAAGCTGAAAGACCATACAAAGTGTACACAGAAAGTTACTGACATGCAAAAGGTGTTTGCAATTGGCAGGACAGCATACCTTTTTGGCTTACTAGCAGAAAGTGCTGCGCACAAGAAAGAAAACGTGAAGGTTCTCGTGAATAGCGTGTCTCTTATTAGTGTATAATAAGCAAAAAAAGAGATTTATAGCAGCCTCGATGGCGCTTACGACAACGAGTGTAGAGTATTGAGTATAAATGTGGCGGCAATGGGTCAAACAATAAAGTATATGGAATAGTAGATACAAGATTTCTCATAGAATCCCTTGTATTTTGTAAATGAAAAATGCTTACTAGTTATACAACAATAGAATATGAACGATGAAAGGAAAAATTTGGAAACGCAGGCCCCGGCAGAAGAGGTTTTTTAAATACTCCCGACAAGGAAGGCGAAAGACGGGTGCCATATAAATTGCTATCTGTCTGATACATTGCGATGAGTGGCCCACAGTCGGAGGGACAAAAGCTAGAAAAGTCTCCTAAAAGAGATGGGGGGAAAAACCCAATATCTCCCCTGCTTTTCCTTTCATGGCGAGTTTCTGAATAGTGTATAGAAGCGCCGGCATGGGTAAAGAAAATATTGTTTCGTATGGCGCAAATCATAGGTGCCGTGTACGAGTGGCCCGCAAAAACAGCTCGGCTAGAATGTGCCAGCATTGGCAGCCATTCTGTGCTGATGAGCTGTGCAGGTTTGTCAGCTTCGGCGGGTGCACACATCACGAAGATGTTGAATTCAGCAAACAACCGCTCCAGTCAGCCAAGCAACAAGATTG
>JANBOK010000027.1:0-52166 GCA_027595805.1 Coemansia sp. Benny D160-2 | reverse complement strand
TTTTCCGAGTCAATCTTTTGGTAAGAGAGAACAGTGGAATGTGCTGATGTTTGCCTATAATTCAAGCAGACTCAAGCGGCTTTTGTGAGAAGTAATTACCAGTCCAACAATAGATCCACACACCGGATTTTCGCTTGATAATTACATTGTATGTGCGTGTAGAGCTTCCAATACACCTCTGCTCGAATGGCGGCTATGTATTTGAGCATTTGAAAGTGCTTGTGCTTTGTTTATTTTTATCCGATATCAAGATTAAATTAATAGGCATTGGGATGCAGGGACAAGTGACACATCAAAAAAAAACAGCAGACAGCCTGCTTATCATGAGATTTTTTAAAGTCACATTTTAGGCGTTCAACTTCCCATTTCATCTTCTGTTCTTAAAAGTACTTTGTTCTTCACTTACAAGTATAATAGCAATTGTCAATAAATTACCCAAATGAATCAATCGTTAGCATCGCTGCGACAGACAGGGGCAAAGCAAGCAGCCCGCCAGCTGCATTCAACAGTATCGCTTGCAAGCGCCAGCAGCGCACAGACGCCAAAGGGACAACATAGCCCGTATTCGCATACACTCAAACTTCCAAAAACAGAGTTCCCGCTCCGAGCTAATGCTGCTCTCCGGGAGAAACAGTTTAGGGCACGGTGTACGGATTCGCTGTACGAGTGGCAGTTAAAGAATAACAAGGGCGTGCAATTTGTACTTCATGACGGTCCGCCGTATGCAAACGGGGACCTTCACATTGGCCATTTTATGAATAAGGTCCTCAAGGACATAATCAACAGATACCAGGTGCTTCTGGGCAAGCGGGTTTTGTACATCCCAGGATTCGATGGCCATGGCCTGCCGATTGAACAGAAGGCGCTTGAGCGCTTGAAGGGCCGTGACAGAGACTCGCTCCATCCTATGGAGATCCGCAAACTGGCGCGGGATTTTGCATTGGCCGCAGTTGAAAACCAAACAAAGGGGTTCCGCGAGTACGCGGTAATGGGGGATTGGACAAACAGGTACTTGACTCTGGACCCAGCCTACGAAGCAAACCAGCTGGAGGTCTTTCGCGAAATGTTTTTGCGGGGTTACATTTATCGCCAGAACAAACCAGTGTACTGGTCTCCCTCGTCGCGCACGGCACTTGCAGAGGCAGAAGTCGAGCACAATGAGAAGCATGTGAGCACCAGCACTTACGTAAAGTTCCCGATGACTCGCGAATCGGCCGAGACATTGGGTGGTAGCGAGAACACATACGCGCTGATTTGGACCACCACGCCCTGGACATTGCCTGCAAATAGCGCAATTGCAGTACATCCCGATATAGCTTATGCGCTTTTGCGTGTCTCGCAGGGGGAGACAGCCGACAATTCGTTCTACGATATGCTTGTAGCAAAGAGCCAAATAGATAAGGTACGAGGGATGCTTGATTCTGACGCCAATGTTGACATCCTTCGATACTTTTTGGGAAAGGACCTGGTGGGACTAACATACAGCAGCATTCTCCGCGGCCAAACATGCAAGATACTCGCAGCAGATCATGTTGCTGAGGATTCTGGAACAGGGCTTGTGCATACGGCTCCCGGACATGGCAAGGAGGATTACGAGCTTGGCTTGGCGAACGGACTGTCTGTCTACTCGCCGGTAGACGACTATGGAAGGTTTACCAGTGCAGCAGGCCGGGAGCTTGTCGGCAAGGACGTTCTTAGTGACGGAACGGATACAGTTCTAAGTATCTTGTTAGACCGGGGTATCTTGTTCCATCAGGAGAAGTTTGTACATAGCTATCCTTACGACTGGCGTACAAAGAAGCCGATTATCCAGCGTGCCACCCCGCAATGGTTCGCCAACGTTCGAGAGCTAAAGCACTCTGCCTGCGACTCTGTAAAGGACGTGAATATCATTCCCGAATCGGGCCGCCGCCGCCTAGAATCCTTTGTCACCGGGCGTTCCGAGTGGTGCATCTCTCGCCAGCGCGTTTGGGGGGTTCCGATCCCAGTTCTCTATGAATCCGAGAGCGGTGAGCCGCTGATCAACAAAGAGTCGATTGACCACATTATCGAGGTCATTCGCAGCAATGGCGGTTCGGATGTCTGGTGGACGCTTCCTGAGGAATCGTTTGTTCATCCCAAGTACAGGGACAACGGCAAAAAGTACGTCAGAGGCAGCGACACGATGGATGTGTGGTTTGACAGCGGCAGCTCCTGGAAGCACCTTGAGGATAAGGCCGAGAACCGTGCTGGGGCGTATGCTGATGTGTGTCTCGAAGGGAGCGACCAGCACAGAGGCTGGTTCCAGTCATCACTGCTTACATCAAACGCAGTACGTGGAGTTGCCCCGTACAGGGCGCTGGTGACGCATGGGTTTGCCCTTGACGAGCAAGGACGCAAGATGTCAAAGTCCATTGGCAACACGCTCGCGCCGAATGCAATCATTAATGGCGGAAAGGACAAGAAGAAGGAGCCGGCATACGGAGTTGATCTGCTGCGTCTTGTTGTGGGCTCAACGGACTATACGCAAGACGTGAGCTTTGGACCAACAGTCTTTGCGGGCTTTGCCGAGACGATCCGCAAGATCCGCGGAACTGTGCGGTTCATGCTTGGGAATCTTGATGGATTTACGCAGAACATGGCTGTTAAATATGATGATATGCGTAGCGTTGACCGCTACATGCTTCATGAGCTGTATCATTTCAAGCAAAAGGCTACTGTCGCCTTTGATAGATACGAGTTCTTCAGAGCAATGCAGCTCGTCAACCAGTTTACCAACGTCTCGCTGTCAGCATTCTACTTTGACATTAGCAAGGACTGCTTGTATGCAAACGGCACAAGTGACCTGTCCCGTCGCTCAATCCAAACCGTGCTGTTCCACATTCTTGTGAACTACTTGACAACCTTGGCACCTGTAACGCCACATCTAGCGGAAGAGGTGTGGGAATTCTTCAAACAGGTGCGATTTGGATTTGGGCGCGATGGATTCAGCCTGTTTCAGGAAGTGTGGGACCAGACCAGCAAGGAATGGGACAACCAGGAGCTTGCTTCCGAGTGGGAGACTCTGCGAGCCGTCCGTAGTCTCGCTAACAAGGCAATTGAAGCAGCACGGCAGGGCAAAGCCATTGGCAGCCCGCTTGATGCGGAGCTAGATGTGTATTTGCCTTTGGAAACGCCAGTCGGTCGGTTGCTTGTTGACCGTAAGGACGATTTGTCGCAGCTGTGTGTCACATCGAGTGTTAGAGTGCACGATGCTGGCGAGAGCGACAGAATTGGCACCGGTGGCAATGCCGAGGTGTTTGACCGCCAAGAAGCCATCTCTCTGCGTGGTAGCGAGACAACGGTTAGAGTCAAGTGCATACGGTCGTCTCTGCACAAGTGTCCACGTTGTTGGAACCTTCACTCTAGCTCGGCTGATTCGCTCTGCACACGATGTGACAAGGTCATCCATCAGTGACAGCGTCAGCAACGTCTGACTGAGGGCGCCGAACTCGGTCTTGAAAGACCTCATCTGTCTATCCTTTGTCTTGTTTTTTTTTACTTTCAGCTGGTCTGTGTGGCTAGAATAACCAAAGGGACTGATACTGCAAGTGACACATGACCAGATCTCTTGGTCCGCTTCCAAAGCCTTCATCATCATGCATGAGACCATACTTGATTGTGCAGAATCGGGCATGAATAGCAGGAGGGACTGAATGGCCTACTACGCACGCGGCCGAGCGAATAAGCAATTCTAAACAATAAACCTACAATAGAAGAGACTCAATTATTGCAGATGGACCTCGTTTCTCACCACTGAGCCTCTAGACGAGAGGAGAAATTATTATTAGACACGGCCGTTGTTTCGCCATCGTGGAACTACATGCAGTAAGCGAGTGGTTTTCCTACGGATACGGCTGGAAGCGTGAACTGGGGGTTCTCTAGACTGAGTGCACACATCATTGAGCGTTAGGAATTGCATGTCTAGCATTCCAAGAGCAGTAGCACATGCTGCCGCCACAAACCGAGCAAGAGGGAGTTTGCATTCGTCATGGTCCGAGTTTGTGAAGAAGGTGGTGACGAGCACTTGTATTGAAACGAGGAGTGCAAAGGTGGGGAGAGAGGCGGACACGATGTCTCTGACGATTGTACAAGTCTTGTAGGGCATGCACAATTCGAGGAGATGAGAATACAAAAGAACAGTACGAGGGGCTTGATTGCGCAGTCGGACGAACAAACAAAATAACAAACAACCAAACAACCGAACAACAGCAACCCAAAAAAGACACTGCGCATTGACGTGCAAGTCCGACCGAATGACATTGCAGGATAGCCAAGCAAAAGTTATGAAACACTATATGTCCCGTTTGTTTTGCTCATGGCTTGCGAGCGAGCAGTACAAAGAACAAGCAGGCTGCTGTAGACACAAAGATAAAGGGGAAGAAGCAAGGAATATCGTCGTGTGTAGAGCATGCGCAAAGCGACAAGTGTGGCAGACTGTAGCAAAGCAAAAAAACAAAGCAAAACAAAACGCCGATGATCTCGACAAAAGATCAACCGGGAAAGCTTCGTGAAGCACATCCAAATGAGGAAAGAAAAGAAGGGGAGAAAGCGTTCGGCTCATCTTTTGCTGCTCTTCTCCTAGTCAACAGTTGATTCCTTCTTCCTTTCCCAAGTGCCTCTTCTCTCTTTCAAGACTGGCGTGCTGCATCGTGCACGAAGGATTTGTGCTTTTCCGACATCAAATCCACACTGGCCATTCTACACACACATATTGCTCTGGCTTTTTTTCTGTTTTGCAAAACAAAAATCTCTCTTTATTGCACCTAGAAAACAACATTATTATTTCTCTTCCTCATTCTGCGGTGCCTGTAGTTTTTATTTTTTAAGCGTTTAAATTCAGCGGATTTCTTTTTGGCCAAATTCAACGGCAGCGGTATAAACCTTTTTCATTCTTTCTTTTATTCTTGTACTCTAGCAAACTATCATCCCTTTTTACAAGGCGGTTGCCAGACGCAGCATATTTTATGTTGGAGAGGCGGCGAGGAAAAACATAGCCTCTTGGAACATTCTGCCTTTGCTGAACGAGGATTTCTACCAAAAATATACATATCCTGCTGAATAACATCTACACGCACAGGCTTTTTTCCTTTGCTGTTTATTCTCTCCTATCTTATTTTATTCTACTTATTGTTCTTCAAAAAGCATCCGCCTGGAGTAGAAAAAAAAAAGAGAACCCCCATTGTCAGATCATCAAGCTCGCTTGGGCCGCTTGTCTCTTGCATCACAGGACATAGCGCATTGTTTTGGAGTGCGTAAACTTTGATACTCCTTTTTTATGTTTGGTCTGGTTTCCCCCACAAGATCAGAACTTTTTCTGTTTTGTTAAAAAGAAGGCAGTGGCGGGACTAACATTCTGCAGCCAAATCCTAATCCATCCAGCTTACTCTTTTTTTCTGCTTTGTTTCTTTCTTGCACTCTATTCTGCTTACTGACGGGTGAACAAGTAAAAAGAAAAGGGAGAAAGAGAGGCTCACGGACTTTATTTTTATGCTTTTATTTGTTTCGAGCTAGCCGTTTCAAAGTGTATTTCTCTCCAGGGCCTTTTTGTCAGTACGCTTATCTCCATATGCCATTTGCTCGAGGTTGTGAGAAAGACAAAAACATCGTATATCGTATTATTAAGAGTATCGCATGGAAAACAAGCAAAGGCCGCAGTCAGGGCCAGCCGAAGCAACAGTAACAGCAGTAGCGGAAGCGGAAGCAGCAACAGCAAAAACACCAGCAGCAGGTTCTGTGGCAGACCTTGGCAGGGCATCATTTTCGGCGGAACGCCTGGCTGGTTCTACAATCCTCTCACCGCCATCCGAGAGCAGCAACCGTGTTTTCGTCTCGGGGATTCAGAACATTAAAGAGAACCAAAGCCCGCCTGTGCTGTCGGTATATTGTTTGAGTGGCGGGGTTGGAAGCATGTCTCCTGATATAACAATGAACAGCAGCACTCAGACAAGCGCTGGTGGCGACTCTTTGAACCTGGTGCTGCATCAAGCAGAACCGCAGCACATATATCGAAAACGAAATCCGTTGACTTTGTGCCGTCACGAGACTGAATCTGTATCATGTAATGAGACACGGACGAATGACGCCAGCAAGGGTCCCCAAACCCCGACAAGCGACAGCATGCTACACACACGCAATATTAATTTAAATACAAAGACAAGCTCATCAGACACCACGCATTTCAGGCTATTAAGAAGCCAAAGCAGCGCCAGCACAGTAGTATGCAGCATTGGAGGCAAGAAGTCACGAAAAGACGGAAATTGTTCAATGGGAGATAGAAACGGCAGGCAGACTTTAACCCAATACGAAAGGCAGCAGCAGCAGCAGCAGCAGCAGGCGGGTGGCGAAAAGCACAGAGTGACTCGGTATAAAAGGCGGGGGCAGGCGCACCAAAACCAACAGGAAGCACTGTTGGAAAACGAACACTATATTCATCATTATACACACCAGCAGAGTCCACCGCATCATTGGACCCAGCTAGTACCCCCGACTCAGACTAGCAGGAAAGGCGACCAGAGCTTGCAGATGCAGCAGGCCAACAAAGTTGCTGGCGACGTCACGGGCAGCGGGCTTTTGGGACGAAGCCAGCGCCAGCAGAGCGGAGGTCTGGCAAGGAAGCCAAGCGCAGACGGCAGCACCAGATACGAGTACGAGGCCGAGGATAGCGAAATGGAGGACGGCATGGGCGTGTCGCAGGAGGAGTGGGAGAGCGAGGTTGGCGGACGGGTAGAGCTGCCGACGGGGCTGGAGAAGACGCTGACAGCGCAGATTCTGCACACGTACGAGACGCGGCTGTTTCCGTCGGCAGAGAGCATCGAAGTCAAGCGCGCCTTCATCGAGAAGTTTGCAGCAATTCTGACACACGAGTTCCCGGGCGTAGAGATGGACATCCACGTATTTGGGTCATCGGTGAACGGACTGGGCACATCGCGCAGCGACGTCGATATCTGTCTGACAACCGAGCGGCGCGAGCTGGAGAACATCTTTGTTATCAACAAAGCACTGCGCAGACACGGCATGCGCACATACTGCATTCCGTACGCGCGTGTGCCGCTAGTCAAGGCGTGGGACCCTGAGCTGCGTGTGGCATCGGATATCAACGTCAACAGCACCATTGCGCTACACAACACGCGCATGATTCAGACCTTTGTTGCCATCGACTCGCGTGTGCGGCCGTTTGTCATGGCTGTCAAGCACTGGACCAAGACACGCGAGCTGAACGATGCCGCCTTTGGCGGGACGCTGTCGCCATACGCCTGGGTCAACCTGGCGCTCCATTTCCTACAAACTCGCTCCCCGCCCATCCTGCCAGTCCTGCATCCGCCCTCGCAATCGCTGAACGCCCTGCAGAGTATGCACGACGAGACCCCCGACTTGTCCTTCAACGACAACATTCATGCACTGCGCGGCTTTGGTCTGGCCAACACCGAATCGCTGGGCTTCCTCCTATACGCCTTCTTCCGCACCTACGCTTACGAGTTTGACTACCGCCACCAGGTTGTGTCGCTGCGCCATGGATGCACTCTGACCAAGGCGCAGAAGGGCTGGGACTTTGGACGCCCCGCACGCATCTTCTGCATTGAGGAGCCGTTTTTGACCTGGCTGAATCTTGGCCACAGCGCCAACACGACGTCCGTTGTGGGCATCCGCTTGGAGTTCAAGCGCGCCTTCCAGATTCTCCGCAACGGCGGGTCGTTTGACGAGGTGTGCGAGGTCTACCAGCGTCCGCAACGCTCCCTGCCCCTCTCGCCTGTTCAGTCTGTCTCCTCCGTCTCCACCGCTGTCAATGGTCATCGGCGCACCGGAAGCAGCAGCAGCAGCAGCGGTGGCAGCGGCAACGGTGGCAGCGGCTTCTCTTCTGCGACAAGATCGGGTCTGCGTCGTGCGGCATCGCTTCAGACCGACAAGAACACGCGCTCGCGGCACCACGACAACAGCCACTACCAACAGCTGAATTACCATCGTTACAAGCATGTCCAAGACCACCAGGACCTGAGCTACCACCGCCAGCAGGATTACTACGCCCACATGTTGCCAGGCTCTGCTGGGACCTTGGCCGACGCATTCGAGCGAGTATCTCTAACCCCGTCTGAGGATAATGTGGGCATGGACATTCAGCTTGCCAACGCAAGCGACGCTACGCTGACTGCAGCCGACTATGAAAGACTGCCAAGCAGTTACAGCACCGGATACTGCCTCTCGGCGTATGGGGTGTACCATAGCACGGTGCCTCTTTCCCAGAAACACGAGATGCAGCGCAGAGAGTCCCACGACAGCACGGCCATGTACTGTCCAGCAGATGTTGCCGAATACCCAGGCGCCCCGCGCAACCGAAGCAGGCAGCCAATACAGCACTGGCATGCCACGCCAAGCCATATCTACGCGCACCAGCAGCGCGACGGATACAACCACAACCACAACCACAGCCACGACCACGACCACGACCACCATCGCCGCGCACAGAGCATTGTGGGCGGAGCCCTTCACCATACTGGATAGCGGTGGATGGGATATGTTCCTGCCAGTCATTTCATTCTCTTCTCTCTGCCTGTGTAGGAACCTATCTTGACGGGCTTGGACACGGACATGTCTATATATTTTTTGTTTATTTTCTAGCTTTTACACGGTCCGATAATTTTCTTTTCTCCCTTTGTTTTCTTTTTTTATAATACACCATATCTCTAGTCTGCTACTGTAATACGTGAATAATTAAACAATAGATTAATATGTGGGTTGTAATAATATTCTTTCAGGTTGTGGAATTTATATATGAGGATTTGAATATCTATTGTATTCCCGAGTACCCATCCTCTAAATGTCATCTTTAGAACTAGTAGAGCTAAACCGAAAATCCATAAAACTACAAGAAAAATGAACCTGCCAATTGACCTCCATAATCTCTATCGTCAGACCTTTCCAACCGGTCGGTTGAAAAGTGATCTATTTTATGGCAAAACAATAGTGTCTTGGCAATCTGCCAAAAATGCCTTACAACCCGTGACGCCACAATGATTGCAGCCCATCACAGCACAAATAAGTTTTTCTCCACTCAGCCGCAAGGTTACGAGCGTTTATCATTTTTATTCTTTTCGCTTTCCACAAAACTTTTTTATTTTACTGAATCCACTTGTCTTTATTTCTGTTCCATTTGCAACAATGACTGCTGAGGAAAATACCCCAAGCCCTGCGAGTAACATTGGCAACAGCAGCAGCAGCAGCAGCAAGAGCCCGCTGTTTGTCAAGGATGGCGAGGATATCTTTATCCAGAGAAGCAGCAATGACTCTGGCAGCTGCAAGCAATCAGTTGGATACCGCACTTCTGTGTACAAACACTTTGAGTCCAACATGCGCTTTGTTGTGTGCCGTGTACCTTCTCCAATATATACGCTAAACATCTATGTGCCAACCGCAGTAGCCGACAACAAGGGCCTGCCGCACACGCTCGAGCACCTTATCTTCTGCGGATCCAAGCGCTATCCTGTGCGCGGGTATCTTGATGTGCTGGCTGCGCACAATTACTCGATTGGAACCAACGCGTGGACTGACAGTGACCATACGTGCTACACACTTGATGCTGCAGCTGAGGATGCTGTTGCAAATGTTCTGCCGGCGTTCTTGGACCATGTTTTGAATCCGCTTTTGCGCGACGACCACTTTGTTACCGAGGTCTACCACTACGACGAGACAGGCAAGGAGCAAGGCGTGGTGTTTAGCGAGATGGTTTCCTATGAGAATAATGAGGAAAATCTGTCAAGCTACCACTTGAACAATCTTGTTTATAACACAAGCGCAACATACGCGGGCTATAGCGGGGGCAAAACACGCGACATTGCCAACCTTACCAATAGCGAGATCATCGACTATCACCGCAAGTACTACGACGCCAACAATGTTACAGTTGTGCTTACTGGTGCATTCAGCGACGACTTTGAGGAAAGGTATTTGCAGACGATTCCTGCTGATATTATTCAAAGTCATGGCCATGACTCGCGCGAGCCTATGGATTGCTCTCCGCCAAAGAATAGCACCGTTCTACACGAGACAGTCAATTTTCCGTCGCTTGGTGCGGATGCTGGCTCCTTTGACTTTGGATGGTGTGGGCCGTCACATGAGGACGTTGAAACAATCATTGCCCTGGACATTCTAATGGAGTACCTTGCTGGCACTTCTTCCAGTCCACTGGATCTCCGTTTTGTTGAGCGCCCATCTCCGCTGGCAAGTTCGGTATCTGTAGGAGTAAATGACAATATCGTCAAGATGCTGAACATGACATTCTCCGGCGTTCCTTATCCTCACAACGAACCCACCGACCACGCAGAAGGCAGCTCTGACGACGAGGAGAATGGCGAAGCCCACGATTGTGATGATGAGAACGACGATGCCGAAGATCCAGATATCCCGTATCTGTTTGACGACGGTTATCTTCAAAACCTATTGCTCGAGGAACTCCAGAGGATCTTTGACTCTCGGTTTGATGGTGATCCGCATGCACTGGCTAATGCTGCAAAGCGTCTAAGCGATGGACTTGCCTCAAAGATTGAAAAGAGCCCAGGCGAGGCTCTGCAGGAGCTGTTTGCTCCCGATATTGTGGCTTCCCACTTCTCACAAGGCTCACGCGGCAGGTTCCGGATCGGATTGCTTGCAAATCAGTTTGACGTGATTGCCGAGCTGGGCAAAAGGCCAATCGAGTTCTGGCTCGGGCTCTTGAAGAAATGGCTTATTGAAGGAACCGTATACTCTATTGCAATGGTTCCCGATTCCGAACTTGGGCCCAAACTTGAGTTGGAGCGTAAGGAGAGAGAGCAGGCAAACGAGGCAAAGATTGTTGATAAGGAGGCACACTCAAGATATATCAGGGAAGCAGTCGAGTCAAACAAGGCAAATGTTCCCGAAAAGATGAAGCGTGGTATGCCCACGCCTGATCCGTCAAAGACCGCCATTCTTCCACATACGCAGAGTCTGGTAGTCTTGGAAAAGGCCATTGGACCTGTCACCGCAGTGCAGACAATCAACACGGACTCTGGCTTTGTGGAGGCACAGATTCAGATACCAATTGGCGCCATCCCTGAAGACCAACGTGCATACTTGGCCCTGTTCCAGGACTTGCTAATGAACACCGATTTGGTGCTGCCAGCGGGTGTGGTTTACGATGACGACAGCAGCGACGCGCCCTTAAAGGCCGAGAAGCGTATTCCGTATGCCGAGTTTGAAGGCAAGCTATCGGATATTGTAACCTCGCGTTACTCGTGTGTCGGACAGATGCCAAGGCTGTTTGCATGTTATTGGCTTGACGACATATTTGTTGTGGACTTCCTCGCCCCGTGCAAAAGATATGCGCGTGCTTTGCGCTGGATAGTCCAAAGCCTCTTATTCTCGGATTTCACCGCCGATCGGATTCTGGCCTGTGGCCAAAACATGCTTACTACCATTGCGGAGATGAAGCGGGATGTCGATGAGCTGATATTTACCGTTGGCGTTCATTTCACAAACACGTCTCCTGTCAGCGGGTCCTTAACAAACAGACGGCACACGAGTTTCCTGGCGCAGGAGGGTGTCCTGAAGGGGATTCTCGAGAAGGTAAAGACGGGCAAGGCCGACAATGTCATAAGTAGGCTAAGAGACATCCAGAGCACGCTGGTTCAGGCCACGGGCGGATTCATGGCTCTGTCGCTTCCTTCCAACGAAGATCCAAAGCCATACGTTGACACCTTTGCATGCGAATGGAACATGAGCTATGGAAAGTATGCTGAGCGCAACAATTTGGCAGAAGTGGTGCCCACACCCACAACGGTCGGAAACAAGTCGCCATTCCCGATATATTACCAATGTGTGTTCCCGGCCCTGACGAAGCCACTACTCGTCCATGTTCCAGTACAGTCGTTGCAGGCAGCAATGTCGCGCTTCTCCTTCAAGCTGGATATTCCGTTCTGCCCGACTGGCAAGCGCAGTTTCGATGACGAGCTGACGGATCTTATATCGCTTGACTGCTTTGCGCTGCAGATGCTCACGTCGCTGCTAGACCGTATAGACGGGCCATTGTCCAACGCAGTGCGTGGCAAAGGGTACTCGTACGGCGCATCAATGTTCCACCTGCAGTGGACAAAGGAGTTTGTGCTGGAGGTCGATCGGGCGTCTGACATTGTCAAGGCGGTGGGCGCGATCAAACAGCTTCTCCTGGACATAAAGGACAACTGGGGCGCGTATGTGGGCGACACCGATGTCAGTCTTGCACGGTCGGTGGTGAAATACGGGATCACGCTGGGCCAGTCAACACCAAAGCAGATGCTGCGAAGCAGTATTTCAAACAGCATCCACGGGTTCAGCAGCGCAAAGGAGTGCAATACCTGGTGCAGCACACATATCGCGGCTGTCAAGATGAGCGACATGCGCCGCGTGTTTGAAAAGTATGTGCTTCCGTTTGCCGACGATGCCTATCCCATGTTCCGCCTGCTTGTGACGCCATTGGACACGGAGGTTCCTGCAGAGCTTGGTCCGTTTGAGCGGATGACGCTTGAGGGCATCAGCGCAACGTACAAGACAGACTACTAGAATATATTAGTGTTTTTTTAGTTGCAGATACATGTCATTGTGTGGTGCAATGAAGCGCTTGGCATGCCTCGGCTTCATAGAAACCAAAGGATAAAAGAAAAGAGCGGGCATTTTGAAGTATAACATCGGGTTAATAGAAAAAATAGAAGAAATAACATCTATGGTCAAAAGGCAGTGCAGATATCCTCGATGGCCTTCTGGTAGAGAGGAACGAGTTGGGTATTTGCGCATTTTGTTGTGACGACGGCGATCTGGAGGTTGTTGGCGACCTTGATCTCCGAGTAGAACATGGAGCTGTCGACGGCCAGTCTGCTGGTGGTGTAGAAGTGCGTGGCATTGCCGACAGTGCGCTGAGCAACAGTAAAGACGTTGTTCATGTTGAGCTTGTTGCGCACATCATCCATGGAGGCGAAGCGGAGGTTCTGGATGGAATGGACGTTCTGCAGCGAGTCGGGGGCATCCTTCCACGCGCGCAGAAACGAGCCCTGGTCGCTCATCGCGTTCTCGTCAAGCAGGATGTGCAGCGAGTACTGGGTCTGAAAGTAAAAGATGCCCGCGGTGCACTTGATGGCGATCTGGATATTGGTCGGCGGCTGCATAGGCATCGCCGGGCCGCCGGTGCCTAGGGGCAAGCACACGTCGATTGCGCTCATGGGCATCACCGTGCCGGCACCAATGGGCGAACGCGGCACCAGCCCATACGTGTTCTTGTTGAACTGGATAGCAAAGTCGCCTATTGGCGTGGTTGTGCTCTTGTTCGCAAACGACATTTCCATTTGAATTTGCCCGCCTCGCCGCGCAAACGTGCCGAGTATCTCCAGCCCCTGCGTCTGCTGGGCGTCAAGAAGCAGCTTCTGTGCGGGCACATAGGGCGTGGAGCCGCTGCCGGATGCCGCAAAGCCCTGGGCGCCTGCCGAAAGGCCCGCGTTGTTGCTGTGGTTGTTGCTGGTGTTGTTGTTATTGTGCATCATATTCGTGGAGTACATTTGGGCAGCAAGGTCGTCGACCTCCTTCTGAGTAGCAGCCGTCTGTGGAAAGGAGCCGAAGAGCGGCGGAGCCGACAGGGGTGTGATTTCGGCTGAATTGGCAACTGAATTCAGCAAGGGGAGATTGGAAGTGGCAGAGGAGATTTGTCCGGAAGCGTCAAAGGAGGAGGAGGAAACAAGAGCATTAAATCCGGGGGAGACAGAGGAAAGGGAGGAAGAGAAGGCGGAAGCGGTGGTGCCAGCGGATAAAGGGACGCTGAAAGGCGAGGTGGGCTGGTGGGAAGAAGGCTGCTGGAAAGGGCTGACGCTTGTCTGCGGATTGCTCCCAGCTCCAACTCCAGCCCCAGCTCCAGCGCCTGCAATGGCCGTCGAAGAGGCGGAGCCCGACGCCGACATGGCCGCAGCCGGCAGGTCAAACGACGACGTGAACTGGCGCATTATGTCGGGCATGGGCGATGAAGAGCCAGGGGCGCGCGAAAGCGAGGACGACTGCATTTTGCTCAGCGTGTCAAGGCCAGCGGCGTCAAAGGCGCTGTTGAGCAGCTGCGAGTCAGGTGGTCTGGCAGCACCAGCATCGGCACCAGAAGCACCACCAGCACCACCAGCACTAGCACCGCCAGCATTGACAGTGGTGCCAGCGGGACCCGAGGCAATAGCGGACATGTTGAGCGCTGACATGCCAAAGCTGGCGTTGAAGCCAGCCATTCCGCTGGAGCCAATGGCGGCGCCCTCGTCGTCGTCCTCCATCGACATCAGGTCGATGAGCATAGCGTTGGCGTCTGGCATGGGCCCGGGCGTAATGTCGCTGATGTACGGGTTGCTCATGCCAGCGCCCGCAACATCAACCATCGATGTGCTGAGCTGCGTGCTGCTGTTGCGCATCGACGGCGGCACCGACGGATCCGACGCGGCGGGCTGCTGTGAGCCGCTTGTTAGCTGTCGGGACGACCTCTGGCCTGTGGCTGCGCCCGCATTAGTAGCGGTAGAAGAGGCAGCGGTGGTGCTTGCAGTGCGTGGCAGACGAGAAACTGGCGGCGCAGCAATGGCCAGACGCGCAAGCGCCGGCGACTGGCCCAGAACCCTGCGCTTTGCAAATGGGATAAACGCAGCCGGCGGCTTGCGGTAGATCGACGAGAGCGTGCCGACCTGCAGGATCAGCTCCTCAAGCAGGGGCATGTCGAGCTTCTCGCCCTCGGCCGAGATCTCGGGCTTTTCCGACAGAACCACTGCGCGCGCCATCTCCGGGTCAGTTGACAGGAGCCGCCAGTAGATGAAGCCGCGATCGCGGATATCAGGACTGTCGACATCTTCCGTGGCCCACTTCAGCACGCGCGGCACCAGCTCCTGTCCAGCCGTTGGTCGCATGATAAACAGCTTGACGATTGCCGTCAGAAGCGCTAGCTGCACCTCGGCCGGGTCGTCAAGAAAGCCGTCTAGGAACCGCCCGAGCACCTGGTCCGAGTTGTCGATGCGGTCGGCATACTGCCCGATAATCCAGATCATCGCCGCGCGCGCCTCCGGCTCGTCCAGCGTGTCCAGGTTCTCGCAAAGCGTCCCGATGATCGACTCGTAGCGATTCGGGTACTTCCGGAACACGTCGCGAATCACCACAATAGCCTCCTGCACAACGTAGTTGACCTTGGTCTGGATCAGATCAAGCAGCGCACGCACGCAGCGGTCGGCCGCCAGCTCGATCTTAATTGCAATGCGGCCGATCGAGCGCACGGCCTTGCGCACAAAGTCAATGTCTATTTCGCGCGCGTACTCGGAAAGCTCAGTCAGCACCACGCGTGCGTTGTCCTCGGTTGTCAGCGACAGAATCACCTCCAGCTTGGCCAGCTTGACGTAGATGGGGTCGTCGTACTTGCAGAAGAAGGCGCGCAGCTGGTTCTGCAGAATGGTTGGCCACCGCTGCAGCAGCAGCTGGATGTTGCGCAGCGTGATGTACTGCACCTCGGGTCCCGACGTGAGCAGCGTTACCAGCGGTGGCGACAGTTTGCGTAGGATCGGCTCCAGCGTTTCCCTCTGGGGCACATAGTTCATCATGTACGCAATGACCTTGACAGCCACCAGAACCACGCCAGAGTTCCCGTGCTGCAGCCGCGGCACTATGCGTTCGATGACGGTCTCGGCGTCAGAGGCCTCCTGCGGCGTCACATACATAAGCGATTCGAGGATGTAGATCTGGCCCCATTCGTTGCACTCGTTGAGCGCTGTGATCAGCTTGTTTGCAATCTTCATGTTGAGCTTCAGCTTGATGTGTGGTGACCGCTCGGAGATCTCGGTCAGCGCAGCCACCGCGTTGGCCACCACTGACGGATTGCCATCGGCAAGCAGATCCTTCAGCATGTCGAGGAACCGCTCGTCCTCCACAAGCGACCGGTCAAACATACTGAGCTTCAGCACCGCCATCGCCGCCGTCTTGCGTACGTACGGGTCGCGGTCACGCAGGCAGTGCCGCAGCGGATCAATCAGACTGTCGATGACACGGTCGACGTAGATGTATCCCATCGTGCGAATCGCCATCGCCCGCACTAGCGGATTCGAGTCGTTGACATCGTCCTCAAACCCGTTGACTGCTAGGTTGGCTATTTCCGCCCGTGCCCGTGCGTAGTTGATCAGAAACAAATACACCATCTTCTTCACATCGATGTTTGGAATCCCCATGCACGCCACCACCTCCTTGTACAGCGCAGACATGTCGTTGCCCATCGTCATGTTGGCAACCACCTTCTTCATTGCCACCTTCTTCAGCTGGTGCCGCGGATCCTTCTTCTCCGAGGTCAGCTCCATCCGCAGATCGTGCACCTTTCCTACGCCGCTTTATCACATCGTCGGTTTGCGTTTAACAACGACAAAAACAGTAGGAACATTAGAGGAGAACAGGGTTTGTCAGGATGTTTAGTTGTTGGATCGCAAGGCGAGCTAGCTGTCTGGGTATGGAATGCTGTCCAAAGAAAACACCAAATAAAGGGTATCAAAGACGATGCGCAACACACACCGCAAATACTTGCCTCGTTGAAAGAATTTTGCATCCGACATTTCGTCTACGATTTCTGTGCTTATCTACTGCAGAGTATCAGAGTAAAGAGAGAAAAAGACAGGCCCCCGCCACCGCCAGCAAAAAGCACAAAGCAGGGATAATTAGAGTTACAAGTATGAAGACGGCAAGATAGAGGAAGAGAAGAATTCGGCCTTTGAGAAGACAAGATGAACAAAGCAGGCGTTGTAAACGAAATTGAAACGGTTTCTGACAACCCCCTTCCCAGCTAGACGAAAGAAATGCAAAGTAGCCACGGAAAAAGAAGATAATATATAGATAATTTGTCCAGAACTAAAGAAGGAAAAGCAAATTCCGCAACGAGGTGGGTTGTTCTTATTTGCGTTTATTCTTCCACTTTTCTCTCCTTGTCTGGCTTTTATTGATGATCAAAAAAAGCAGGGGAAAAGTTGTGAAAAGCATCGCTTGTGGTGTTGTCTTCCCTTCTCTTTTCCGCTGTGCTCAGAGAGCACATTGACATTGCTGCTGTTTCTCCTTCTGTCGCATTTTCTCATTCTCTTTCTGTCGTGGAGGACCAATACGCAAAGCAATGGCACAGAAGCGGCTGTCGTCGGCCAATGAGCAAGGCGGCGACACGGACCTCGTATTCGCGGGGTTTGACACAACCACAGAGCAGCCCAAGGAGCGCCAGCAGCAGCAGTATGCTATCCAAAGGCTTCAGGAACACAGCGACAGCCAACCTATGCCTGACATCGACATTGACAAGGACAACGACGAGCTGGTCAAACGGCTTCTGACAAAGGGGGTCGACTTGCGTCTGTATGCACGCGACATTGAAGGCGAACTACACGCCCTGGAGGACGAGCAGCTGGCAAACTACGAGGAAAACGAGGGCGCTCTTCTGGAGCTGGACGCGGAGATCCGCGGCTGCGACGAGGTGCTGGAGAACATGGAGCGGCTGCTGGCCAACTTCAAGTCGAGCTTAGGCAACATCAACGACGAGATCCAGACGCTGCAGAGCGACTCTGTGTCGATGAGCGTTCGACTGAAGAACAGAATTGTGGCCGAGAAGCAGCTAGGGAGGATTATCCAGGGAATTGCCCTGTCGCCTGCAGCCATCGACACTATCTGCAACGGCGAGGTCAACGAAAAGTATCTTGACTGTCTGGTTGAAGTCAACAAGAAGATGGCGTACCTGCGCGTGCACGAGAAGCAGCACAGGCGGCTCAGGGCGTTCCAGGAGACGCAGCCGGAGCTGGAGCGACTGTGTCTCAAGGCGTCAGCCAAGGTGCGCGACTTCCTTCTGGCAAAGATCAACGATCTGCGCTCGCTAAGCACCAACGCGCACATTCTGCAGAGCTCTGTGTTCCTCAAGTACCGCTTCTTCAACCACTTTCTCATTGAGCGCCATCCCGAGGCTGCGGTCGAGGTGCGCGACACGTACATCCACATTATGCGCCAGTACTATCTGGACCACTTTGAAGCGTACCAGCGCGGGCTGCTCAAGTTCGAGCGTCCCGTGGCTGACAAGGCCGACGTCGTTGGCATGGAGGAGCCGAGCAAGCTCAGTCTGTTTGGGTCAGCTAAGCCATCTGCCAGAGACAAGTCCAACGTCTTTAACCTTGGAGCGCGCGCATCTGTGCTCGACACCGCCGACCCGCGCGCAATTGTGCTGTCGATTGCAGGCGACTCCAACGAGCGCTTCCCATTTGAGGCGCTATTCCGCAGCTACAACCTAGCGCTGGCCGACAACGCCACGGCAGAGTACGAGTTTATCATGCAGTTCTTCGTCAGTCCCAAGGCGCGCCAGAAGATCACAGGCTCCGACATGGCGCGCATGGTGTTTGGCCACATATTTGAGCCCAGCATACGTGTTGGCGAGCAGTTTCTCAAGGGATACTTGGAGGGCTCGCACGATGCGCTTGGCGTTCTTCTGTGCATCCGTCTGGTTTCACTGATGGCAAGCGAGCTGCAGCGCCGTCGGGTCCCTGTGCTTGAAGCATATGTGAATTCTGCCAATATGCAGCTGTGGCCGCGGTTCCAGGCCATCCTGGACGGCCACATCGAGAGCATCAAGCGTCTGGCCGCCTACAGGGCCAAGAGCAAGATTGACACACAGCCGCCGGCCACCGTAAGACGCTATGCGGAGTTTGCCGCGTCGATGCTGCGTCTCAACCAAGGTTACAATACGCATGTCGTGGCTCTGAGCCTTGCTCGGCTGCGTGCTGAAATCCAGGCATACATCTCTCACATGGCTGGTGGCAACTCGGACAAGCACGCGTCGTTGGTCTTTCTGGTCAACAGCTACGATCTAATCCTAACTGTGTTGCACGAGAACCGCTTCACTGAGCGTGAGGAGGAGGTCAGCAGCTGGAAGCAGGAGCTGGCGGCCACTGTTCTGGAGTATGCAGAGGTGGAGCTTGAGAACCACTTTGGCTATCTCAAGCAGTTTGTCATCGACGCTGAACAGCAGTCGGATATTGCCCAGATAACTTCCGAGGATCTGGGCCGCGTTGTTTCCGTGTTTAACGCCGAGTGGCGCAGTAAGATTGCTGCCATCAACTCGTCCATCATCCAGAGCTTTAGCAATTTCCGCACAGGCACCGAGATTCTGCATGCCGTTCTTGGCCAGCTCATCATCTACTACACGAGATTCCATAGTCTTTATGATAAGAGGTTTGCCCGCCGTAGCTCCAGCGGTGGCGGTACAACCAGCCAACAGCCCGTCGGCGTCCAGAATGTCATGGTCGAGATCAAAAAGTATCGCAACAATTTTTGACATACCGGCACACTATTGACATTTTGCGATAGTACGGCACATGTGGTCAGAAGACTGCTGGGGTCTTGGCCACAATAAACTATCGGAATTGTTCCACAGCTCCACATTAAAGTAAATAATTAAAGGGAAAAAGCCATTTATACCTAGAAAATAATGTGTTGGTAAATAGTGGTGAAAAAAGTTTGGGAAAAAACGACATTCATTGGTTTACTAAACGTCTTTGCTGGATGATTGCACTTTCTGGTACATGCACTCGGCAAAGAGAGACAAGAAACCTGGTTCAGAAGAATTTGTTGGACAGCGTTTTCTCAATAGTACTGTAGAGGACATCATCGCTTTCGGTGGCCTGGACAACATGGACGAATCCCTGGAGCTTTTGCTCAACCTCGCTCCTGGATGAAGCGTACAGCATCTTGTGCTTAATGCTCGTCTTCTCGGGAACCCACGAGTAGAAGACAACCTTCTCGCGCTTGCCTCCCTCGTGCATGTACTTGACCTCGTACACAGCATAGCGCCCGTCGTTCTCTGGGAGTCTGCTGAGGAACCTCTCATAGTCGTCCTCCGGCTCCTTGATCGGGTTGCCACTCTCGTCGAGGATGGGATCGTCTGAGGTGCTATCCACAACAATGTTCTTCAGATTATCGCTGAGTTTGTAGATGACAAACTGGAGCTTGTGCTCGTCCTTGAGCTTGCCGAAGGCTTCAATGCACTCCGGGGTGACTGTAATTCCACTCGACTACGTGCGAAAGGTATAATTTCAAGTACGAAAAGCAAGTGAAAGGCATTGTTAGCAAGAGATATGCGTCGTTGTTTTTCAATATCAATCTCCTTTGCTTCTTTGGAGAGCCAGTTCAACCAGCCAGATGAAACATCATGTCGTCGAAATCGAGATTGAAGAAATAAACTTCATCTGCCCTGTCTGGCGCAAGTACAGCCCACAGTCAGGAACCAAAATAAAACATTAGCAGTGTCGTAGTTTGAATGTGTGGATGCTTACCATTTTGCAAAGATGTGGTTATTTTCCTTCAAAGTAACAGAAAAAGAATGTCTTGACGATGGAGCAAAAAGAAAAGAGTGCGACAGCAGATTAAAAGAATACAATCTCGCAAACACGGAAGGCTTTGTTTATTTTTTCCTGTGGTTTGGTTTTTATTTTGGCGGCGTTAGGAGCTCATTTTCTTTGCCCTCTTCCTTTTCCATTGTGCGGCAAAAAACTGCGAATGTTTTGCTATCGACTTGACTGCTGCCAAGGCGCTGCCAAGCTCACTTTCTTTCTTTCTTTCTTTCTTCCTTTCTTCGCCCCTTGATCTTGGTGTTCTCTGTATCACTTGCAAATGACATGACAGCATAAGTGACGCTATGCTAGTCGGGTGTTCTTTGCCGTTGGCAGATGATTCTGACAACATCGCTGTCCGCGGCTCGCTGCGATTGAACCGAATGAGTCTGTTGTTCTGAGATTCGCACACCAGCGGTTACGATGAGTGAGCCGTCGGAAACGCCTTCCTACAAGCACCCAAGAAAGCATTCAGATGTTACGTGTGCGCTGATTTGCCAAGCGATTTGTATGGAGGGATTAGGTCTTTAGGAGATAGAATATTTTTTATCATGACGCAACTCTGCAGCAGCTGAAGAGATGAAAAATCAATCTGCCATGAACAAGCATTGCCAAGTCATAGAAGCAGAACATTTGGCTACGTGGGTGGCTTCTTGACAAATCTCTGCAATTGATGCCATACAAACGCTGGGTTCACAAACTGAAACATGTCATATAAGCCCCCCAGACTTGAGACATACTCATCAGTTTGCAGAGTCTACCGTTGAATTCCATGCAGTTTTTGGTACGGAAGCATTGTGTCGATGTGGCAGCGCCGGCTTCTCTTAGATAGAAAGACGATCCGCCGCAGAAACAGCTCCACAAGGCATGTCTCGATCCAGGCAGCGCGACCACAATGGGTGTATGGCCAGCTCAAGCCTTCACCTTCAACAGGGTGTGCAAAAAGATACAAGAGGGAACCAGAAGGCAGGGCAGCGTGTATTTCTGCCACTCCATAAACATTTTCTCCTTCCACTGCATATCATGTTCCATCAATTGCGTATGAGACTCGCAAAACGCTTATTGCATGCTGTTTTTCCGTTAGTCCTAATTTGTATGTATCCGTTTATCAGACAATTGTGGATGCGGTATTTGCAGCCAGCAACCACCAGCGCTCAATCTCTTCTTTTCCCCGTCAACTCGTTTTTTTCACACTATTTTCATTCAGAAATTTTGTAGGCTGTTTTGCATAAATTCTCGAGTCCTAGGATTTTCGTTAAAAGGGTCCTTTTTTGTGTCTTGCTTTCTTGCCTTGTCTTGAGGTTTCCTATCCTTTTGAGAAAACATCAAAAAGTGCCTTTCTCTTTTGCCTATCTTTCTTTCTGTGTGAAGTTTTTTTGTGGGCTTGTTTACTGCGCCTCTCTTTTTCAACACAACCGCCTCGTCGCCGTCGTCTTCTACTACTCTAATTTTCCTGCTTCTATCTCTTCCTATTTACGTATCGCATAAATACGGCATGGAAAAGGAGGCCCAGCTGTTCTGTCTCTGCTGGCTTTGCACATTCTCATATTTATAAATATTTGCACTAATTCACGCCGTTTGGGATTCTCAACAAACAACGCACGACCTTTTTCCCCTCCTCCTCATTCGCCCTAATTATCTTTTAATTCCTCCTTTACCATATAACAGCGCCCAACACCCTCCAGCAGAACATATTATATATAGAAATAATAACACTAATAATGAGTAGCGGTGGCAGCAGCAACCTCATAGACCAGGACGACGAGCTCCTGGATAACGACATCCTCGACCTGGACGTGTTCAACCAGCTGCTGTCGATGGACGACGCGAACGACGATGAATACGAGTTTAGTCAGGACATAGTTTATGACTATTTCGAGCAGGCCAGGACGACATTTGCGGACATGGACAAGGCTCTGTAAGTGTTCTTTTATGCTTTATTTGACAAGCAAGCATACGTCATCTGCATCCTTCCTTCTTTCTCATATTGTTCTTATATTCTGTGCGCTGTTTGCTGCAAACGGTTGCTTATTCCCATTGCACGACTAGCTTCGTTTGCACCGACAATAGCATAATGGATATAAGGATAGTTGCAAAAGGACTATATGAAACAAGCGGCATCATTTGTGCGGCAAGGTAGCTTTGGGCTAATTTTTTACTGCCATTGAAATACGTTCTTCCTTCATTCCTATCACGTTCATCTGCTTATCTCTACACAATCTCCGCTGACTGTTCTCCTCCTGTCTTTGGGTGCTCTATGGGCTACCAATTGCACGTTTTTCTGTAGATCAGCAAAGGACCTGGCAAAGCTGTCGACGCTGGGTCATTTTCTCAAGGGAAGCTCGGCAACAATTGGCGTCAAAAAGGTGCAAGATGCGTGTAAACATATCCAGTACCTGGGCAAGCTTCAGGGGATGGATGGCGAGGGAAGCGTTGACGGCGACGAGGCCTTGCGGCTGATTTCACAAGAGCTGGGCAAAGGAAAGGATGAGTTTAGAAAGGCTGAAGAGTTTCTACGCTTCTTCTATGAGCCTGATCCAGCAGATGGTGACGACGGCTCTGATGGTGACGCCTAAGCGCTGGAATTGCTCTCGTTCGCTTCCTTCTTTCTCTCTGGCGATCGTCGTTGTCGTTATTGTCGTTGCTGTTTTTGCTACTGCTGTAGCCAGTTGCCAGATCTTTGTTTATCCTTTTTTATAGCCACCGGTTCTTTGTACTCTTTGCACGACTTGCCTTATTTGCATGCTCTTGTGTTTTTGGTTGTAAATCCAAATCCTCTATATTTTGTTCTTTTTTGTAAACATTTCGACGTCTGGAAAAGAGAACTTTGCATAACAGGAATGCTGTGCCGAAAACAGAGTGCTCGCTCATGTAATGTTGTTCAATTGTTAATTTTCTTTTTTATGACAACTTGTGCTCATCCAAAATGATCACGGGATTGTCTTTCATCTTCCCCTCCCCGTTTTTCCTTTCCTCTTCTTTCCCTTTTCCTTCCCTCCTTTAGTTTTGTTTTTGTTTTTGTTTTGTCTTCATTTGCGAACGCGAAATATTTGTCATTCATTTCTACTCGATTTTCATTCAAAATAAAGCAGAAAGATTAAATATTCAAACCAGCTTTCATAAAATACATGTCTTCAATCCAGCTCTTTGTTGGTCGTCTCCCGCGCGACATCAATTCAGAAGAATTGGAGGGCGTTTTTGAGAAATACGGAAAACTGTCTCGCTGCGACATCAAGGTAACCGAGCCGAGTATAGCCACGGTCTACAACGACAGAATATGCTAGCCTGTTTGCCTCTGGTCGTTACTACCTGCCACATGCCAAATTCAAGCTAACAACGATGGATTCAAGATGCCTTTTCTCTTTTGTTCTTTCCAATTGGCTGTAGCGTGGACCCAAGTCAAGTAAGTGCTATTTCCGAACAAGACCACTGGTGCTGTTTTCTATTTGTGTCTAAGGGTTTTGACAACCAAAAGTAGATGACATTGCTCTTAACTTTTTATGCTTGCCCTGTATGACTATGATATACGAACGGTGCAAACCTTTTTTAAACTTGTTTGTAGGCTATGGCTTTGTTGAGTTTGAAGATCCCGACAACGCGACAATTGCCCTAGAAAACTGCAACGGGATGGCCCTGGATGGCGAGAGCATTGTTGTGGAGATTGCCAAGAAACCGGCCAGAAAACAGGACGATACCGCGTGCTTCCGCTGTGGCAATGAAGGTATATTATACACACGTTCCAACGCATTCTCTACTGCTTGAAAGGCTGCTAGCCAGCCTATGCTTTTGGTTTTGACGGGCATCTGAGCGAACTCTTGTTAAAGGTCTCTTTATTTCCTTTCTTCTTTAGGCCACTGGGCCAGAGACTGTCCTGACTCGCGCCGTGACGACAATGGCGGCCGTCGTCGCAGCCGTAGCCCACGCAGGTAAGTGGTGGCCATTATGAATAACAGAAAAGACGCCAAGCGCTTTTCAGTAATGCATGTTGCGTGTAGAGTACAATAGACGAATTAGACCAGATATGGAGGGAAAAAAGTAGCACTTGTAGTATTCTCACAAAAGAAGGACCCCTCCTTTTTCCACCAGAAGAAATAAGAAAAAAACCCATTCCTCTCGAACACGGGGTGGTGTGCCGTTTTGCCGATTTACCCTCCTTCTCTCTCTCTCTCTCTCTCTCTCTCTCTTCGTTTGCCACTTCCGATCCGCCTTATCATCTACCTGCACTTTACTTCTTCTTCCTGATTTAATGCCCAAACAGATCGAACCCGGACTCGAGGATGCGTGGACGCGACAACGACGATTTCCGGCGCCCCAGAGGCGACCGAGGTGATCGAGGCGACAGGCGCGACCGCGACAATGGGCGCGGAGGAGACCGGCACTACCGTCGCCGCGGATCAAGATCACGGTCCCGCTCTCCAAACCGTCGGGGATACGGAGGACGCCGTGGTGCGCCCAGACCCGACCGCCCAGGAAATGGATACAGAGACCGCTCGAATGGACGCAACAGGTCGCCACGCCGCAACAGAAACAGAGGCGGCTTTGGCGCATCCAGGTCGCCAGTCAGGGGCCACAGGGACAACCCCGCAAAGTACAGGAATAATGGTTCAGGCAATTCAAACACGTTTGATGCCAGGTCCAACGACAGTGCTGTCGGAAACAGCCCCGGCCGCATGGACAGTGGATACGACTGAAGAAGAGTCAGAGAGAAACACCATCATCACGGATGGCGCAACGATATATGATGCTATTCTGAAGAAGGGGAAGGGGGGGTATATCCAAGTGCCATTAATGTTCAACCGAAAGCTTGAATGTTGTGTCAAGTAGCTGAAAATGTTCTCTTCAGGTTTTCTTGTCACTTGAAAAAATGAATTTTGCACTCTTTTCCTTTGATATTTTATGCAGCCAATGATCTCACCGCTTCAAATAAAAAAAACCGTTTCGTGTTTCAACTTTTACGCTTTTCTTTTCTATATTTTTCAAAGTTCAAATATTAAATTGCCATTTGCTTGGCGTTTGGTTGTATTCTTATTTATCTGCTCTATTATATGCTTATATTCTGTTTTGAAGGTACACTGTTTCATTATTTGCATTCCAAGAGGCTGTAGTGCTATTGAGTACCAGGAATTGTCGGAAACAAGGGCATAAGCTAATTTCTATGAACCCAATTACCCTATTCAATTAAAAGGAATACTCTGCTGTAGCAAAAACATGGACTCTATTGTGCACACCGTCAAAAGGGAGGTGGCACTGGACAGCGATGAGGGCGCAGACCTTGAGCGGCTGTGGAGCTTTGTAAAGCTTGCACAGCAGGAGACGATTGCGCAGCAGAAGATTGACTGCTCAGACGTTTCTGTCGACCGACCGTTCCAGGAGTACTTGTGGCCTATTATTCTGCGCATAGGCGGGCTTATATTCAAATCAAAGGACGCCGTTGTCTTTGACACGTCTGTTGCACCAGAAACACCACAGATTAAGAAAAGGTTTGATGAATTCGCAAGCCTATCCCTAGGCCAAGTCGAATCCAAGTACCCCGATCTTTCTGTGCGTGGATCAGTTGCTGTCATTAACAAGGAGCTCTATGGCGTCGATCAGGGAAACCGGCGCATTTCCTCATCGGCTCACACGGAAAGAGTGTTTAAGGAGATTGCACGGGCCAGAGAGAAGGGCATTACGCAGCGGGTGCTTGCGAAGAGGCTGAAAATCGACAGTCGCTCTATTTTTTGTTATATTCGCAACCTCGTCAGCGAAGGGCTCATTGCAAAGTTTTTTATATATATGGATGGATGCAACACCAATCTAGTCATGCTCCAGCGCTACAAGGAGTGCTACCTAAACACTGAGAACGTCGACGACACTAGTAAGATGGTTCGGCACAAGAACAAAGAGAACGGAAAGCCTGGCGATGAGACTGAGGACGAGGAGATGCCAGCGCAGGAGGATGAGCGTGTCAAGTCACACCTGTTTGTAAGCATGCTCCGTACGCGGTTTCGCAGCAGATTGTACGACTATATTCAGAACCTTGAATCGCCATTTATCTTGGAATTGGATCTTCTTGACGCCATGAACGTTGACATTTGGGACAGACTACAACGCAGGTTTTTTCAGCGGTCGATTGGTAAACTGTGCGAAAAAGGCTACATTGAATGTGTGCGCGCCTTGTTTCCAGACCCGGATTATGTAAAACCGACATCTGCCTCATTACCCATTGATAACGACCAAAGCGCAGACAGCGAGTATCCCGGACGAAACGGACAGGAAAACGAAGCCGCTGAGACGATGGTGGTTGAGCGGGAAGAAACCGATTCCAGCTCCGAATTGGCACAAGAGAAACCTCCATTGAAACGAAAGCGGATCAATCCCAACGTAGTGTCTACCCCCGAAGGCTATATATACCGTCGGTGTTATCGCATTCTTAAGCCGCTTGAGCAAAGGCCCACGGCGTTCGCTAGCGTCGGTATCCCGCTACAGCAACCAAAACAGGATGGCAACCCTGCGGATGAGAATATGGCTATTCCAGTCGACGAGAACAGCGATTTTGGAGAAACCAGCGATGCAAACTCCTCGAGCGATGACGAGTTTTCTCAGATCGAGGATCTGAAGGAGATTGACGAAATCAAGTATCTTCTTTCCAAGCCGCAGGTCAAGTTTGGTGAGCTTGCCTGCCTGTCTATGGATACGCAGGTATTTAGGTTGATTGCCCTTTCGGGCTTGCATGGGACTGTATTACGCGCACTCGAGCCGTTTGTGGCCAGTATAGGATTCAAAGGCGTAACCCGCATTGTTGCGCGGCTCGAGAGTATGCCAGTATTTCGACCGGACGGCTCAATCCCTGGCATTTATACGACGGCGAGCCAGCGAGAGCAGAATAAGAGACACCTCGATGAAAAGCTGGTTACCAGCGTCGAGGAGTTCTTTGGCCGTGAGCACCGAAAGCGTGTTTTTGCGAATCCCTTGGCCCAGCCCTTGATTTCCTTGCTCACGGTCGACTGCTCGCGGATCAGCAGCGATCCGATTCTTCCTTTGGCCGAGTTAGAGTCAAGCGCTATGGTCACTCGTTCTGGTTCCGCGGCTACTGAGCCACGGGCTGAGGAAGCCGTCGTTGTCCCTGAGAATGACAGCGTCTTATTGGATCACACTACAACGGAATCCGTCGTGGATAATGAGGCATTGGCCGAGGATATGCTTGAGCAGACGTACGGCCAGGTGGATATTTCTCCCGAGGATCACGAAGCGTTGAACGCAGAATACGGCGACGTTCGTGACGTTCTGAGAGAGGCAAAGGAACGTAAAATAACCGCTGTTTCCCTTTTGCGCGAGCGTGTTCTGCTGCGTATGCTTGAGAAGGAGTCTATCATCACCTGTACACCCAAGCGGTATATGAAGTGTGAAGAGATTATTCGGCAGTACGCCCTTGCCAACAGGAAGATCCATGCGGTTACGTGGTCTATTTTGAAAACAATATCCAATTACAAGGTGGACAAGTCTACCTATATTCGCATCGTTGAGAAGCTAGCATCACAGAAGCGGCTCTGGATGCAATCGGTTGTGCCGGTCCTGAGAAAGACGTCAATGAACATGCCGAGTGTCATTAAGATAGTGATATCGCGGGAAATCGATCCAAATGGCCCATTAGTGGAGATGTATATCCAGTCGCTTCACGATGAGCGCAAGTACCATGCTCAGGTAGCCCCGAATGTACCCAGACGGATCGAGGGCATCATTGACATTCCACGCACCGAAGGAGCCGAGGAGCGCGACAGGGACTACAATAGTAAGAACCGCGAGTTTATTTCTCATCGGGTTAAAGTTGCGTCTGATGCACTGATGGATGCGCTGCAGGAGTCGGCCAGGATGGACATGCGCAAACCAAAACGAGCACGTGTTTCTGAGGAAAAGGTGTTTAGGAAAAGGCGGCCAGTTCTCGAGATCCGGAATACAAGCAACGCTAATATGAACGAGGTGTGGCCGTGGATTTCTAAGCGTTTAGACTATGTTCCGCGTAGGATCGGGCGGCTGATGGATCTGTACGAACACTTGTGTGAGAACCTGCCAAAACAGGTTGATGACGTTTATGTGTTTAAAAACTGCGGATTTCGCTCAGGATACCTTTTCTCCTATGTTCCATTGGAGCTGTTTATGGAGCTGTCTACCGGTGCAATGACCATACCCGAGGCTCGGTACTATATTCGCTACGGTTCAGTGCCGGCAGACACAGATCTGGAGTCAGACTCTGAAAACCGGGATGAGCTTGTTCGCGCACAGGGCACGCTGGAGGAGATGAAGGCGCGAATGGCAACGCCCATCAAAGATCTTCCGTCGGAATTGAGGATGATTATTGACAGACATACAGCTCGCGCACGACAGCACATACAGAAGCTGATTAGTGGACTATACATACTGCAGCTGATCCGCCCGGTGGCCACGGCAAGAGAGATAACCATGTTACCACCGCCTCCAGACGCAAAGGATGCTTTTAGTGACATCACGGTTGATAACCCAAAGCTGCTCAACTTTGGCTACCAGCTGATTGGAAAGGCGCGCATACTAGAGAAGGAGGGTTATTTTCAGGCGCTAAAGCTGTTTGAGCTGAACCCATCGAGGAAAGTGGATCTGACAGGGTTCTATGAGAACGACGAAGCCTTTGACGTGCAGAATGGAACGGGGCTTTTTCAGTATTTGAGGGCGCTAGAGGATTCAAGTCGAGAGCAATGCTACGATTTGCCTGTGAGCCACCCATTGTACGGGATTGCGCTCTCCAATTACTGGCATAGACGGGTTGTTCTGCTTACTAGTCAGGCAAATATCCTTGACACGTTTGTTGACGAAGCAGCCATAAAGACGCCGCTGGATGACACGAGTCTTCTAAAGACCGCAGCGGACGAGGCCGGAGTCACAATGAAAGAAGCTGGAAGGTACTACCAGCAAATTCTCACCAAGCTATGCCGTGCAAAGAACCGCAATGAAAACGAGAGGAGGCGGCAAAAGCGCAAGATCCGGAATAGAATTGAAAAGGCCAAGAAGAGGGCGATGGCATTAGAAGCCAGAGCGCTGCAGTCTGTAGCAAACGGCAGCACAGACGATGGCTCGACCATCACCAGAAAGCGTATGAACTGGTCTGATGACGAAACCAAGCTAGTCGCCGTATATTTTACGGTTTTGAAAACACATGCGCGCGAGCACGGCCATCCCTTTTTCATCCGCGGCATGGCCACCGTTTTTCCGTCCAGACAACATGTTGCTCATCCCGCAGACAGCCTTCGGCAGCATTGGTTTCGGTTGCAGAGTGTTCCCGAGTACAGTAACCTTGGCGACAACCTGAATACGGTTTGGGTCTATGTGCTTCGCGACGCGGTTGAAAAGGGTCTTTTGGTAAACGACCCGGCCATCGATCAGTTTGACATACTCGCTGCCGTCAACCACTTCCGCGATCGGCTCGAATCTGAGACTCTTGACGGATTACTCGAAAAGTATGCAGACGACATTGCCGACAGCGGAAAGCTGTTTACACTTAAGCCGACCAACATATTTAATCGCAGGGGCGATTATCCGTGGACGAAAAAGGCCTCGTCCAGTTCTAGAGACCGCAAAGCCAAGGCAGCAAAAGGCACTAGGGCCAAGAAAAACACTCAACCCAAGCCTCCGGGTGGCCACTCAAGGCTAAGCAAGACGCGGATGACGTTTTTGCCGGATACTATGAAAGGAAGCGAACATCGCTATACCGTCCATGCGGATAAGACCAAGAGCCAGGACATGCCGTTGTACGAGTACTTTGAAGACGACTACAGTCATGGCTTCCATAGAAAAAGAGGTAAAGCAATGGTCATGCATACAATGCTTACCACACATAATGGATGGAGCGGTATGCTGGATTACAGCAGCCCCGTCACAACGTTTCTTTGCAATGACCGGGAGAAGGAGAGCGCAGATGCCATGGATGTCGATTCTTCAGGTGCAGCGGAGACCAAGGCTACGGTCGAAATTGTTTCTCGGGCAGCAAAGAACATGTCTTACTACGATCCGCTCGATTCACTTTGCCCGATCAGACGCACGCTCAATGTCAGCAATATAACCGAGCAGCTTGGAAGACTGGTATTGCGCAATCCCACTGCTACCGACGTCGGGGATGCAAACCATGTCAGTGGCTATAGCCACGTGTCTGACAACAACGAGGAACATGCTCAGATTGACGCACAGACCAACACCCACGGAGACCGCAGCAGCAAGCTTTACAAGGACAACGCCGATTGCCTGTATGCGGATGTCGCTAGCATGCAAGCAATGATCGTCAACCTAACACTGACGCCTGACGACGAGTACGACGTTGATACTGGGCAAGAGCTGCTTTCAGCCAAATCACACGCAGCATCCCAGGCTTTCAACTTACTTTCTCGCAACCAAGTGGTTTTTCGACTTCGGAAAATGGCCTCTTCTGTTGGGCTCAGTAAAGACACCACCAGCGCACACGACGAAGCCGAAGAGAATGCTAGTGGGTCTGGGCCCGGGGAGTCTGCAGCAACCAACAATGAGAGCAGCACTGTTGTTCTGCACGAGACAACAGGGATCACCCGTGTTAACGTGCATTCTGCCGCCTCAGGCGCGGGTATAGTACACGAGACCACGATGGATGTAGACACAATCGTAGATGATGAGCCGTCTGCGAATGAGCATGACAAGGACAAGCAGCCTTGTCCAGAGAAGGACTCTGACAAGCAGGGATCGGGATCATCTGAAGCCCAGAAAGAGTGTGACGACGAAAGAAGTGTCCCCGGCCGTGGGTACGCGATCGGTGAGCAGTTTCTGAGCGCAATCAGGCCGACGTTGCCAAGTTCGTTTACTAGTGGACGGCAGCACAGGCCTAAGGAGCATGGATCTATCTCACTCGGCATTCCTCTGGACGCGGGCGAGTTCTGGCGCCTATGCCAGCGCATATCTGCAGGCAGCCTTTGGCTTCGGCCGTCCTACGCTCCCAATGCAGAAAAGTATGTTAGCGCGCTGATGGGATTTAGGCGCCTTACGGAGGCTCATACTGTGAACTTTGACATTAACGTGGTTGAGGATGATGGCGCCGATGGTATTGACAGCCAGCGCGATGGCCATTCTTTGGATTCCTTGGACCATCTTCAAGACGCTGTAAAAGACAGCGCCTTTAGTATGGTTGATCTCTCTGTGGAGCACACTGCGCTTGTGTCAGCTGTTGTTGCTAGTACAGTGCATTCTATGGGCCCCCTTGGAACCACCCTTTACGAGCTTTTATCGCTCTTTGCGATTCTTTTGAAAGACAGAGACAGCTACTACAACGGAGCACTGTCTTGGCTGCCAGCTGTGGTGCGAGATGTGCTAGAGTCTAGCGAGAGACTAAGCGCACTGCTGCGCATATTGATTATTGACAGGAAGCTCTTTATAGTCGGCAGCAGCGATCTGCGGTACGTGTCGCCGGATTCGTACGACAGTTACTGGTCTGTCAAGCTTGGCGGGTCTGCCGGAAACGTATTTGTGCCCTACATTGGCCAGAGCTTTAATGGATCAACGATTACAAAGTACACGTTTGGCGTAATGGCATCAATTGTCGGCCACATCTTTGACAGCCCGGGTATCTCGCAGACAACGCTGATGCGGCGCCACTTTGCTCCATACGTGCCAAAGGTGGAGGTTGTTCACTATCTGGACATGCTCATTGCGCTTGGCATTATTGAGGCTGAAACGCTTGAAGCTGGCAATGGCACTGCAATGGCGGCTGTGCCAGGGACAGGCGGCCATTTGCAGCCTTGGGAGCCCGGAGTTATTACACACTACCGAATGGCTGGATGCTTCGTTCGCCGCATTTCTGGCTTGGGCTCCAGTTTTGCTGTCACCGACTTGGCGCATTTCAGCTTTTCGACTTTGCTATTCTAGCCCTATCGATCCTCTTCAAATCACGAGATTGCGAGTTTCGCTGCTTAGAAACAGTATTCCATCCAGCCAATGGGAGTGCGGGTGTTCAAGCTGTTATGGCTTTTGATTTGCTGTTCTGGACGAGAAAAAAAAGAATCCACTTGGACGCGCAATAGTTGTTGCATTTTGAGCCGGCCTTTCCCACCTCCCAACTGTTTCCATATTTCGCTGCATTTTGCTCTAAAGTATTTATATTTTTGAGATTCATTTTAAATTTCTATTTAAATTAATTTCGTTTGCTTTGGCGCGGTTTGCTGCACTTTGTTGCACTGCTGAAAAGATAGTAGTCACTCTGGTATTCTCTGCGTGAAACCAACGACGACAAAAGAGTACCGGCTGCTAGCACTGTTGGAAATGGCGAGAAGGAAATCTACTCGGGGAAGACAAGCACAAACCAGGGGAGGCAGCCAAACTGGCAAGGGCCACAGTCCAAAGTCGCAAAACAAAGGCCCAGACGCAAGAACAGAAGATACTACCGCTGCTGTAGACGAACGCGGAGGAGCTCTAGGAGCAGGCCCGGATGCACAAGACGCGCCATCCAAGCGTATGCATACTCGGCAGGATGCAGGGCCAGAACGAACGCTAGCTCTCCAACAGCTCATGGATGCATTCCGCGAGGGTGACTTTGATGCAGAGCTTGATGACGTTGCCAGCGACAATGGAAGCGACGATGAGGGCCTGAGTAATGATGTGCCAGAGACCGAGGGTGTGAGGTTTACACGCGCCAAGAGGGCAATGATGACGAGACAGCGCGCCGAACATCGCAAGCAGAGCACCAGGAATGGTCACAAAAGAGTCGAGAGGGACAGCGATTACGTGCAAACGGAAGAGGACGAGGAGGAAGACGAGGAAACCGGATCCAGGACTAGCGAGGCGTTAGTGGATTCTAATGATGACACTGATCAAGATGAGGATTCTTCAAATGAAGCCACAGACAGAGCCGATTCGCGTAAACGGGCCGGAAAGATGCACAAGGCAGATGAGAAGCGATTGATTTTAAAGTTTAAAATGGCAGGGTTGTCAAGTCCCAGAGGCTCTTCCAGGAATGTCAGAGACGAGGAGAGGGCAAAGGATGCGCCGCGGCTGGACGATCTTGACTGGTCCGAGTTTGATCTGGAGACAATTAACGCCATACTTGCCCGACGTGAGGAAATCCGTAGAAAACGCCGCCGGTCGTCAATGAAAAAGCATGGTGCTGACACTACAGAACATGTCACTACGGCAAAACTCAAGAGATCCAGCCTTGCGCCGCCGCCACTGCAGCTTGAGAAGACCAGATATGACAAAGAGGTGGTGGAAACCGATGTTGTAGTAGCGAGCGAGCAAATACAGGACCAGGAAAACTTTCAGGAATATGAGCTGCAGCCACAGCAGGTTCAGGACATTGACCAAGAGCGCTATGACGCGGACAAAGGCAACAGTGAACCTATGGATATGGATATTGATGGCGACAGACCCGAATACCATTATCTCTTTAATGACCCAATTGAAGCTGTTCCTCTATCTCCAGGAGGGTCATCGCTTCAGCTTCCGCCACGGCCATCGGCAATGAATATGGAGGACATGGATATCGATGCAGAAGGAAATGCACTTGGATCTGGGATACGCCACGGGCGACCACACCCTGCCTTTATCCGTAGCATTGCAGACTCCCATCTGGGCACGCCTAGAGATATGCGGATTGTGCTACAATACGAGCTGAAAAGTGAGGAGCGTCTATTAAAGGATATCCGTGCAGAGATTGTGGACAAGCTTTCCAAACTACAAACCGAGGAGAAGTTGCTGCGGATGATTGTTAAAAAGGACATTGACATCGAAGACGATGAAGCTGCCATGCAGAACACTGGAGATCTGAGCGCTGGATTCAGTGGGTATATTGACAATGATGCGACTGGAGGTAGCGCCCATGCACAGCTACCCATCTCCACAACCCAGCCTATGGGAGACCACCACATTGGCTTTGAGTTTGGCATTGGAGCGGATGCTGTTGCAAGCGGCGGCGCAGACGAGGAAGACGCTGGCAGCAGCGGAAGCGATAGCGATGATTCGCTTAGCGGAATGTCCTCAAGCTCGAGCGAGGATGATGTTCCGGACGATGAAGTTACTCGTGGCGCCTTGAACCGCGTGATCATGCAGTATTTGCCAGGCGAGAGCATGAATGGAAACAACAGCTCCTGAATACTGTTTTTCTACTCCGAATATATTCGATTTAATATTTTCTTTTTTTCTTAGCCATCCAAAAATTACTCCTATTTATGTGAATTCGTTCTTTATTTGCTGGACATGGATGTGTTTGTCAGCACTGTAAAGTCTCAGCGCTTTCCTTTGGACGGCTTTGACGAGATCGTTTCAGGCATCTACATCCCTTGCTATTGCTGGTTTGAAAACAATTCTTTAACTGAAAAGTCGTGGACTGCGTTCATGTCTCCAGAGATATTGAGATTGTCCTTTTATCGAACACTTCAAGACTTTCCAATACTTGCTGGTCGCTTTAAGACGGACAAGCACAGTCGTGGATATGTCGAGATTGAGAGCAGCAATCTCAACATGCCTGTTTACACTGATACAGACTGGGATATTGACTTTAAGCAGATGAGAGATGCTGGGTTTGCCACAAAGCTGCTTCCAGAAAGTTTTGAGGGGGTTTGTGGCATTGTTGCTGCTTCAAAACTAGCAATCGTTAGTGCTAAGCTCGGGATATTTCACATTCGCAGACTCAAGAACTTTAGTGGTGTAGTGATATTTGCCAGTATTGCACATGCAATAGTTGACGCATATGGGTACTTTGCCTTTATGAGCCGCTGGGCAGAGCTTTCCAAATGGACGCAGCAGAATGTTGGCAATACCACGCCGCCAGTGCCAACACGCGCATTTGTTTTTGATCGTTCCATCCATGCCAACTACAAGATAAACAACACCGATGCTCTTGATAATCTAACGCTAGAGTCAATGGCCAATGGCAGCATAAGCACAAGATTCCTTGCATGGTTGCCTATTGACAAACGTAACCTTTTGCTAAAGTACATGGTTTCTTCAAAGAAAAGCATTTGCTGTGTCTTTCATGTATCTGCACAGACTATCGAAGCGCTGCGCAATGACACACAAAAGTATGCTCCACAAGGAATGCACTACTCTATTAATGATGTGGCCACTGCTCTCCTGGCTATGGTTGTTGGGCAAGCAAACCAAAAATCCCGAGATGTAAAGCTAAGTAGGCCGTCAATTGCAACAGCTTCTCAATCTATTTCTGAAGATAGTGGTGGCAACCGTGAAGAGGACACCCTTGTAGCAGTTACTGTGAATTCCCGTTTGCGTGTAAACTGCACAAATGCCAAGGACTTTGTTGGAAATCTATCAAGCCCAAGGTGTATTTTCTGCTCATCAAAGCTTATTCTAGCCGACATTATTGCTGAAAACCTCTCAGCTGTTGCAGCCAGCATCAGAAACGCCATTGCGGCTACAGACAATGACTATGTTGGGCAAATCAATTATCTCATCAACAGCGTATCCGACTCGCACATGCGTCTTGTTGCAAGCTACCACAAGTACAAGAACAGAGTAACGGTATCCAATGTCAGCAAATATAACTGCTATGGATTGGATTTTGGAACAGGTGCCCCGAGTGTAGTTCGTCCAGTGCTTTCCGTGGCATTGAACAGCATATTTGTTATGCCTGGGCATCCTGGCGTCGGAGGATATGACTTTGTAGTGTTTGCTGAAGAGAGGGTGTCAGAGCTAATTGTTCAGAACAGATGCTGGATGAATTTGGTGGATTCTTTCAATCTCGAGGTATAGCCTGAGAATACAACCCCTTCATTGTTATTTGCAAACAATATGTCATTCCGTCTTGGCATTCCATTGCTTGCTCAAGACCTGGTGGCCAGAGAATAGAGCATATGCTACTTCTCCTTCAAGCAGCCACAAAGCGCAATGTGTGTATTGTTTTACAGAGTTTGACAGATGAAAGCGCAAGTATAATTGACTCTTTTGGTTTAGCCTTTTTTGACTCTACGTCTCTCATCTATAATATTGAATAGTTTTTTATTTTATCCTTTAAACATATATTCATTTACCAAAGACGATGGACGCATTTACTAACACTGTCAAGCCGCAAATCGTTTATCTAGACGGTTTCGATGCTGTGTGTTCCATTGTTCCTGTTCCCATGTGCTATTGGTACTCCAACAGCAACAGGGATTCTTGGGAAGCATTCATGCCGCCAATGATACTAGAACAGGCCTTTTACAAGACATTGCAGGAGTTTTCCATCTTTGCGGGACACTCAAAGACAGATAAGGATAGTCGCATGTATATTGAAGTAGACAAGAACAATTTGAATATGCCAGTTTACACAGACACTTGCTGCGATATGGAATTTGCAGAAATGATCGAGTCACGATTTGATATTAGAAAGCTTCCAATTGACCTGTCCGACGAGTGCGGCGTTCCAGCGACATCTAGATCGTTTGGCAACATAATCAAGCTAGCCTTCTTTCGCGTCATTAGATTTAAAAACAACAGCGGAGTGCTAGTTTTTGCAAGCGTTTCGCACTGTCTGGTTGACGGACACGGATTTACACTGTTCATGAGCCGTTGGGCAGAGATAGCCAGATGGATGCAGCAACCGCAGGATGTGCACCAAGCACCATTTCCAAAGCGCCAGTATACTCATGACCGCGCAGTACACTCAATCTATCGGTCTAATCAAACAGCATCTCTGGACACCTTTACACTTGAATCCATGTCCAGCGGTAACATGCTAACCAGATGGTTTGCCTGGATATCGCCAGAAACACGGGGTAGAATATTCAAAGCACTGTCGAATGCGGCCAGCCGTGTATGCTATTACCTGCACATTCCTTCAGAAGAATTGGAGAACCTTCGTACCAGCGTGCAAAAACACGCTCCGCCAGGCATGCGCTACTCTATTAATGATATTATTGTAGCTTATGTGACGCTTCTTGTTGCACGGGCAAAAGAAAAGGCATCTGCCGACTGGTGGAGCAGACCAGTGCCTTCAGCCGTGCGCGCAGCCTTTGGCGCCAAGCTGGGCGAGCACACAGGGTTTCTGACAACTGTAGCGGTAAACATACGTCCGCGTATTGAGCACACGGGCACTGACAACTACACGGGAAACATGTCCCTTGGAAAGTACATTTGGTTTCCGCAGGATATGGTGCAAGTTGAGCCCACCGACAAGGCCCTGTCTGCGCTGGCTCTGAAAACACATCAAGCAGTGTCAGATGTTGACAAGGAATATATCGGACAGTTTGGTCATTTACTAAACAAGGAACCAGACAGCTACATGCGGCTAACTCTGTGCAATGCAAAGCATAGAAGGAAGCTGGTTATTAGCACCCAGGTCAGATTTGCCCACTACAAGGTCGACTTTGGAGCAGGAACTCCCCTGTTGGTGCGTTTTACACCTTACGCCTTCCCCGATGTCGTCCTCGTAATGCCAGGAAACCCAGAGATTGGAGGATACGAGATCACACTTAATCTAGCCCCCGAAATAGCGGCCCATGTTATCCAAGATGCTGGCTGGATGAAGATGGTGGACAAGTACGATTGTATCATATAGCCGCTACTTGTGCTCTGGAATTGCAGAGCGCTGGCCAGGCTGTCTTTGGGAGGTTTGCTGGCGATATATGTTAGTTGGTACAATAAACAATATTCTCCCGCTTCTACTTCAAGCAAAGCCGGAAAACCATTGCCATATCCACATGTGTGCTTTTAAGGAGTTTCTGCATTCAAAGCGGCTCCACATAAAAGCCTTCACTTGTTCATTCTTGTTACACCTTGTTGATATCCGGTTGTCAGTGAGAGAGAAGGAATTGAGTATGGTCCTCATTTTTTTCTATTGATCACAACTTCTATATTGCACCATTCAGTGCAATTGTTCTTTTTTTTTTCCCGTTGTACTCGCGAACGCTGGAAAAGTATTTGTTTAACCTTCACTACCGCTTTACTTGCAGCCATGGATTCGTTTTTAAGCACGGTTAGTTCGCAGACTATCCGTCTCGATGGATATGACACAATGGGCTCGCCGATAAGCATCCCGCTGTGCTACTGGTACGAGAACGGCAGCAACGTCGCTCGGGACGAGTTCATGCCGGCCAAAGCACTGGAGAATGCATTCTACAAGACACTGGAAGAGTTCCCCATCCTTGCCGGCTACGTGAAAATCGATACCGACAGAAAACTGTTTGTCGAGGTGAACAAGGATGACCTGAACATGCCTGTCTACACAGACACCGTCTGCGACCTTGATTACTCAGACATGCACAAGTTCGGGTTCAACATCGATAGGCTCCCTATCAGCTCAAGCTCAAAATGCGGGGTTCCCGTTTCACCGGGATTATTCGGCAAGAAGATAAAGACAGCGTACGTCCACGTCGTTCGCTTCAAGGACAACGGCGGCGTGCTTGTGTATGCTAGCATTATGCACTGCCTCTTTGACGGGTACGGGTTTACGCGTCTTGTGAACCGGTGGGCCGAAATAGCCAGATGGATGGTGCAGCCACAGGATGCCGCCAACAAAGCTCCATTCCCCGCATGCGAGTACATCTACGACCGCGCAGTCCCTACCAGCATTCGTTCCAGTGAAACCACTTCACTGGACAGTTCGATGGTCAAAACCTTGCAGTCCAGCAACATTATCAGCAAGTGTGTGACATGGCTGTCGCCTGAACTACGCGGACAGCTGCTGAAAAGAGTGATAGACGCAACCAGCTATACATGCTCGTTCTTCCACATCCCGTCCAAAACAATGGAGAGCATCCGCGACTCGGTGCAGAGGCATGCACCGCCGGGGATTCGGTACTCTATCAACGACGTTATCATTGCGTACTTGACAATCGTGGTTGCGCAAGCAAAGAAGCAGGCAAACAGCGACAGGATAAGCAGACGGCTGGCCTCATCTTTCCGCACCGCCTTTGGTCAAGGCAAGAAGAGCAAGCCCACGGGCGAGTTTAAAGCAAACTTGTCTGTGAGCATGCACACGCGCTTGAGCCACCCAGACGCGCCCAAATACCTGGGAAACATGTCGATGGGAAGGGACGCCATGTTCCCAGAGACCCTGGTTTATGTTGAGCCCACGGACGAGGCATTATCCGCACTAGCGCTGATAATACACGAGGTGGTGGCGTCCTCCGACGAGAAGGTCTATTCGCAGCTGGGATACCTGGCGGAAAGCAAAGCAGACAACTACCTGCGGATGGGATTCGGCACCTGGACATGCAAAAAGAAGCTGCTGACAAGCAACCATAGCAGGCTTGGACACTATGAGGTTGATTTTGGAGCCGGCATTCCTTCGCTGGTACGCCATGGACCTCAAGTGTCCACCGACGTAGCATATGTCATGGCAACCAATCCAAAGGTCGGCGGATACGAGATTGAACTCAAGCTTGCGCCCGAGGTGGCAGCCAAAGTTGTCCAGAATGCCAGCTGGATGAAGCTGGTGGACAAGTTTGAATACTACAAGTAAACACTCGTCTGTTCTCTTCGTTTCGCAGGTACTTCTTTTCACGCTTTTTACATTCAACGTTGACTTTTGAATGGAACATTATTTAGTTTATAATTTCTACGATATTCTACGCGTGCCGTGGTATATTTAACGCGCGTGTGCACAGTGTTTCCTAGCATGCAATACCAAAAGCTAAAGATATGGCTGCTACGCGGCTTGTTGCACGGCGACCTTTGAGGCCTGGAGCATCAGATCAAGAAGCTGCAGTTGCTCGTCAGCACCGTCGTGGAGGGCCTTGTCAGTAGAGGCCATGAGGATGGCGATCTTTGACTTCTGCAGCGAGTTGAGGCGCTCGTCATCGACAACAAGGTCGTGGAGCTGGGACAGGACGCGGGAGGCCGGGTATCCGCTGTAAACAAGCTGGTCAACCAGGCCACAGACGGCGCGTGTATCAGCAGCACCCCACGAGTCGCGCAGCTGGGCAATAACGGCGGAAGGAATGACACCCACGACCTCGGCAACCACCGCGGCGTCCAGCTGCTTTCCGCTGGTGCCAACCATACGCGAGGCGCTCTGCAGCGACATCATGGCCCGACGCAGATCGCCCTCGGCGCAGTCGACCAGCGCTCCAACGGCGTCGTCCCGACACCCAACGTTCTCCAGCCGCGCAACCTTGGCCACGCGCGCAATGGCCTGGTCGCGCGGGAGGCTCTTGAAGCGGAACTTTGTGCACCTACTGGCCAGCGGCTCGATGATCCTGCTGACGTAGTTGCAAACGAGGCAGAACCTTGTGACCCGCGAGTACTTTTCAATGATCCTGCGCAGCGCCGCCTGCGCATCCGAGGTCATCGAGTCCGCCTCATCGAGTATGATGACCTTGTACGGCGGCATTGACGAGCGCGCGGCTGAGGAGGTGGCGATGGCTCCGCGCGCAAAGTTCTTGACCTTCTCGCGGATCACCGAGATTCCGCGCTCGTCCGACGCGTTAAGCTCAAGGACTCGCGTCTTTGCCTCGGCGCCGTACATGTCGCGTGTCAGCGCCAGAATGGTCGATGTTTTGCCGGTTCCAGGAGGCCCGTAGAACAGGAGGTGCGGGAGGTTCTTGGTCTCCAGACTCTTGCGCAGCACTCGGACCACCTCGTCCTGGGCCGTGACCTCGTTGATGTTCCGTGGCCGGTACTTTTCTACCCACGGCACTAGTCTGGCTGCTGCGGCGTCCTTGGCGTCGCTTTGCTTGTCCGTCTTTGACGACGCCGGAGCGTCGGCCTTTGGCCGTCCGAAAAAGTCCATGCTGCTGTTTACTTGTTGCCAACAATGTCACAAGCGGAGGAGGGATAGAACAACAGAGAGAGAGTCAAGGTACGGCAGCTATAAACAAGAAAAGATCAACGTAGAACCAAAAAAAAAGGACACGAAAGAAGAAAGGCAGAAGAGAGCTGGAGCTTGTTTACTTTTGTTTATTTATTGTTGGTCTTTTCCCTCTTCAAACCCTTTCTCGCTCAAATCAACCGTTATTTCGAGCGCAGCATGCTGACGCTTGGCGATCTGACCACGCCAGCACGGATCACGAAGGATCAACGAGGAGCTGACCAACCAGGAAAGGGAAGTTAGCAGAAAAGACAAAATGCGCAGCACTACAGAACCCACAGAACCTACAGAACCTTGTATGGATTGAGGATGCCGTTTGGATCGAACAGGGTCTTGATGCGCTTCATGTAGTCGATCATGGCGGGCGGCTTGGAGTAGGACAGGTAGTCGCGCTTCATCAGGCCGACGCCGTGCTCGGCGGAGATGGAGCCGCGATGCGAGGCAACCCACTCGTACACGTAGGGCTCGAAGACGCGGGTGACTTTGTCGTCAAAGCGGTCGGTCACAATGTTGAGATGAAGGTTTCCGTCGCCAATGTGGCCGTAGCCGGACACTTGCTTGACAAGACCTGAGTAGGGAGAGCCAGGCGAATACAGACACGCTTTCTCCAGACGCTGCGCAATGTCGTCGACAATGTCGTAGAGCACGGGGATTGGGATGGAGATGTCGTACTTGTAAACGGCGCCGGTCTTGCCGAGCGACTCTGGAATGCCCTCGCGCATCGTCCACATGCGCGCGATCTGCGAGTCGTCCATGGCCAGCGCACCGTCCTCCACCACGCCGTTGTCAATCAGCTCCTCCAGCAGCTGCGCAAGCTTCTCGTCGTCGTGGTCCTTGTTGGATCCGTTTGTCTCGATCAGCACGTAGAACGGATACTCGGACTCCAGCGGATTGCGCAGGCTCTGATGCGCAAGCACCGTGCGCATACAGCTGGCGTCCCAGAACTCGTAGGCGCTCAGCACCTCGCCGCACCGCTGGCGCGCAAACGCAAAGGCACGCTGCACAGCCTTGTAGGAGCTCGCGCCCAGCACAGCTACATTGACGGCGGTCGGGCGGCGCGGCGTCACCACAGACACGCCGGTGATGATGCCCAGCGTGCCCTCGGAGCCGATGAAGAGCTGCTTCAGGTCGTACCCGGTGTTGTCCTTGCGCAGCGTCGTCAGGTTGTCCAGCACCGTGCCGTCGGCCAGAACCACCTCCAGCCCCAGCACCGACCCATGCAGCGACCCGTACCGCAGCAGCCGGATCCCACCCGCGTTGGTCGCCACGTTGCCGCCAATCTGGCAGCTGCCCTTCGCACCCAGATCCAGCGGCATCATATGGCCACGCTCCGCCACATACGCATCCAGCTCCTCCAGCACACATCCGGCGTCACACACAACCACGCCAGACACGTCGTCGTAGGTGCGCACCTTGTTGAGGTTGCGCAGACTCAGCACAACCTCGTCGTGCACCGGAACGCTGCCACCTACAAGCCCCGTGTTGCCGCCCTGCGGAACCACCGCGATCCGCTGGTCGTTGCAGTACCGCAACACGTCTGCCACCTGCTGCGTCGTCTTCGGCCGCAGCACCACCTGCGACTGTCCGCGGTACTTGTTCAGCCAGTCTGCGTTGAATCCTTCAAGCTCTGCCGCATCCGCCGTTCCGCCCGCCTCTGCCGTCGCAAGGATCGTCTCTGCCGGCAGCACCTTCTTGAAGTGCGCTATGTCTGCCGCTCCCACCTTTTTGAATGCGCTGTTGCGCGCCGGGGTGTGGAGCCACGCTCGTGTCGCCAGTCTCTGCAGCTGCAGCGGAGCCGCTCGTCCTCTTACACACGCCAGCATCGCCGAAGTAGAAGCAGGTGTTGGTTTTATTGAGAAAGAAAGAAAGAAAGAAACCCCCCGGAATTGAGCTTTTCGTCTCAGGCACAGCTGGTTCGATAGAGATAAGGGCGAGGAAATGCGAGATACAAGCTTTCTAAAAGAGAAAAAGGCGGAATAAAGAATAGCCGGCTATTTTTGCACACTTTCGACGGATAGGCTTTGATGATTAATTTTTATTTTTCAACGTCTGCGGAGGAGAAAGAGGAAGATCTAGACATCGCTCCAATCTCCTCGATTTAAGCAGTGTGTACTTATTTGCCTTTCTCAGCAAGGCTTGGCAGATCAAATGAGATCACAGCACCAGCAAAAGCTTCATGATTACCGGCGATCGGGCGTGTCTTCCAGATCGGTGACCACGGCCACAACAACGGTGATGTCGTCGCGCTTGCCGCCCTGGTAGTACAGGCCCTCCTGCATAGCGCGCATCTGGAAGGGACTCTCCGTGTAGCGCGCGTCCTCGCTGACCAGCTTGGCGCGCCGGGCGATGGCCAGGCTGATGGCCTTCGGGTCGATGTGGAACTGCGGGAGCGAGAACTTGGGCGCAGCTGCCGCGCTGGGCTTGGGCGGCGACAGCGCATCGTTGGCGCCGTGCTGCTGCGACTCGTACCAAAGCGAGTCGCTGCTGTACTTGAGCTCAGGCGGGCCGTCAGCGCGCATGACGGGCGGCAGGTGGTGGCTGACCTCCTCCAGAATGTCCTCGTCAAACAGATTGTCAAAGACGCTGTCGGACCCGACAATGACAATGTCGCCCTTCTGGATCTTTAGCCGAAACACCTGTGCGTCCGACGCAGCGTCGCTGTGCGGCTCGGTGCTAAGCTGATACGGATAGTTGAACGAGTGCTGCTGCTCCTCGGTGCGGAACACCATGTCGCCCTGCCGCACAACCGTCAGCCCGCAGTCGCCCAGGTTGGCCACACGCAGCTCGTCGCCGCGCAGAATCACCACGCATGCCGTCGACGATCCGCGCACCGCCAGCGTCTCCATCTCGTCGGCCGTCGCCTCGTACGCGCGCCGCAGCACATCCACTGGCGCTGCCTCCGTGTACTGCGCAAACAGCTCGTCGTCTATGTCGTCGTAGCGCTGCATCTCCACGCTGACGTGGTGCATCAGCCGCCGCGCAAACAGCGACGGGTCCGCGTCCCGCACGCCGGCCCATCCGCCCACGCCGTCTGCGATCCCAAGAGCGTCGTGCCGATGAAAGAACGCATCCTCGCCTGCGCTGGCCGCAAGCTCCTCCGCCTGAGGATCGATGGCTGCCGGATATCGGGTCTCCTTGTGCGCCCCGTCCTGCTGTGGCTGCCTCAGAGCTGTCCGACCCTTGTCTTTGACCAGCGGAATGCGGTTCTCGAATTTGGGAATCCCAGTGGCCGCATGTGCAAACATAAAGCTCTTGGATGCCCGTGTCCGCGCCCCGCCCAGGCCTTCTGTGCGTCTGTGTGCTGCTGTAAGCGGCACCTTCCCGCGGAGCGCTATCTGCGCCCGGACCGCCGCTCCCGCCGCCTGTGCCATGTGCCCGCCGCCAACCGCCGCCCCGCTGCCGTCGTTGTCAAACGGCACGCTGGGCTGCCGCGCCAGCGACATCGAGTGAAACTTTCGCGCTGACGTGCCCAGTCCGGGTGGCATGGCGACTCCGCCACTGGCCACTGCACCGCCAACGTGTGTGCCTGGGCTGGCCACAAGAAACAGCCGCACTGGTATTGACGGGATTGTGAACGGAAACGATGCATTCAGCGTCGGGAAGTCCCAGCTATTAGCCGTTGATGATGACACTCCTCCTCCTCCTCCTCTTGCTGCTCCTGGAGCTGCTGCCGATAGCCTAAACGCCATCCACCGTCGGTGTCGCACTTGCGCGCCTCCCCGTCCCGACTGCTGCGGCGTCCCAGCATCTGCTGCAGTCATCTTGTCCGCTACTATCCTTAGCAGCTTTTCATACGCTCCGCTGAGCTCTGCCGACGCCGCCATCCCAGCGCTAGACTGCGTGGGCTCTGTCCATCCAATAAGCCGGTCTCTGTTCTGCTGCCACCTCCGAGACAGCCTCAGAAACCAGCCGTTGCCTGTGACTGCCCCGCTACCGCCTCCCGACAACGAAATACCCGCACTCTGCGTCTTCTGTGTTGCCGGCGCTGCACTCCGTCCGCCTCGCCGCAGTGAGGCCCCACGTCCATGCGCATCCTTGGCTAGAAGCAGCAGCGCACGCGACAGGTGCTTGGAGTCCGCGCCCATCTATGTTGTGAAAATATCCAAACCCAGTGCCACTGTTGGCAAGATGAATCCCCTAGCTTGCTTGCTTGCTTGCTTGCTTTCTCTCTCTCTCTCTTGTTTTAGTCTGTTTAGACGGCGGCCTTTTCTTCAGCTCTGTTGGTGGCTTTTCTTTTGCAAGGTGCGTGTTCGTACTAGGTCTAATTCTGCCCTTTTGAATGTTCTGGCCTTGAAAATAATAGCAATAATAATAAATATAAATATAACAGGGAAATAATACACAGGTAGTAGAAAATAGGGGGAAGAGAAAAAGTTGGCGTCAACCCGGCTCGTGCATGCCCAGTTATAAATATTACAGGATCAATGCGCTTTGAAAATATGGATGGAAGTAAAGATTATCTTGTACACTTGAAGCCAAACCCGCAACTCGCCCTCTCAGGAGGGAAAAGAGTATCAGAAATAGCTAGAGTTGTCAGATGCGACCAAGTAAAACTCTACCCAAATACACCGTGGGAACAAGCACTAGCCAGCCTTGGTTACATGCCTTTCGAAAAGCCTGTAAATTAAAAGTACAACAATTTCAAGTATGCCGAATATTCGCAAATTCAATGAAAAGAAAAAATAAAAGTAGAAATTATTTCTTGAAAGACAAAGAAAAGAAAAAGAACCCAACTGGTTTTGAAAAGAGAACAAAATAATGCCGCACAAAAGAGCTGGGTAAAGATTGCGGACAATATATTGAATCGATAAGATGGAAAAGCGAAAGAGGGGGTAAAATGCAACTGAACGGGTGAAAAAAAGATGGAGAACATGCAACTCTCTTCTGAACATTTTTTTACATCCCATGCCTTTCCCCCCTCCCCCCTTTCTTCTACGTCACTTGCCTTTATATGGCTTGTCAGGCGAAATGCATGCAACTAAACCCCGAAGCAAACCTCAAGGCCACCTGCATTCTCTCTCCATACGGCTTCATTTGCTCACAAGAACACCGACATATCGATCGGCTGTCTATTGTTTCTACGCAAAGGTGCTAAACAGCTCAATAAGCTTACTAACACCGGCAAGGTAGTTGTCGTCACGGCCCTGTCCGGGCGTCCAGTGAGAATGCGCAAAATCTATGGCCTTTAGTCTTGTCACCGCACCATCCTCAGCAACCTCACTGCTGCCGCTGGTCCTGCTGGCCGCTGGGTTTGCAAGAAGCAAATCGTTATGGCGCTGCCTGCTTGCATCGTAGACAAGAAGAAGTGAGCTAGAGTACATTCTTGTCTCGGTTTTCTCCAGCACAGCCATAAGGTCGGTCATTCCCTTTATAAACTGCCTGGCAATTTGTTTGCGAAACCTTATCGACACTCTTTGCTCCGCTGCCGAAAAGTACATTTCCAGCGCATCCATAATTGTGGCCGACGTTAGCTCTGCACACCAACCACGGTCAACCGCGGGCTGGCCATCCACGCGCATTCCGGTTATGAATACCCCAAGCTCCGCTGTCGTGGTCCTGTTGGCCTGTTTGATTGTGCGCTCACGCTTTGCAGGCGTGGCGTCAATGTCCCACAGCCGGACCCCAATCTTGACATCCATCACACACGGCTCCTTTAACCCGTGCACGAGATTTTCCAAGCAAAGATACTCCTTCTCCTCTGCTGGCTCTTCTGCGTTGTCAACATCTCTATCGGTATGCTTCAAATGCCCGTGGAATGTGGCCAGGAATGGCTGTATCTCGGGGCAGGCCTTGGACCCCTCATAGAATTGAAGCTCTCGCTCATCCAGAGGCTTCATAACAATTTTGCCATCGTCCGCTTCAAGCACCCCAGGGTGCCCAGCGACCTGGTAGCCAAACTTGCGAACCTTCTCTGCATTCAGCTCTATCTTGTAGTTTGTAATACTTGCCATTTATAATAATTCGGAAGATATTGCTTGTATCAAGTCTGTTAAATGATTATGTATGTGAACGCAAACAAAGATGGTCAGAATACCGGATGTAGGAAAATATTGGAGTATTTCATATTCCTAATAAAGTCTTCCTGTGCTTATTCAAACATATGATACTTCCCAGTCACATTTACATAATTAAGCACAGTCATCCCCATCTCTTCTATTTCTTATATTGGCATCAGCTGAAGGTTTCCATATTGAAATTAATGTTGAATTTAGAAGCAAAAAAGAAGAGCAGACCAGTGTAGGGCTTGTCGTACAGAGAAATCTGAAATACATGACTACTGTAAACGAAGTCTTCATATTGTTCACTGATAATACACTAGCTACATTGAGTGACAATAAGCCGATATGCTTTACTCGGATGCACTGGTTTTCTTCAAACACCTCTCTCGCCATTATCCTTGGCGCCTTGCCGATAGCAGAACAGCATGGACTCTGCTCAGTATGATTACAAAATGTCTAAAATAATGGACGTGCATTCAATAGGCGTTTATTGTTATTCCCTTATTTTAACAGAAATGTCTCTAGAATCTCAACGAGCTTGTTGACTCCTGCAAGGTAGTTATCATCAGGACCCTGTCCGGGAGTCCAATGGGAGTGTGCAAAATCAATTGCCTTCATATACACCAGCGCACCATCGTCGCTACCGCCATCGCTGTCACTGCCACTGCCAATACAGTTGCTTTCGACATTGCCAATGCCCCCCTTGGGCTTGTCGACACCCGCCTTGTTGAGAAGAGAGTCGTATTGTTCCTTGCTTGCCTCGTAGATAAAGAGAAGCGAGCTTGCATACATCCTCGTCTCGATTTTCTCAACTACCGCCTTTAACTCCATAATCTCCTCAATAAGCTGTTCAATAATCTGGTTGCGATACTCCATCGATATCTTTTTCTCCGCAGCCGCAAAGTACATTTCAAATGCATCCATAATTGTGGCCGGCGTCAAGTCCCGACACCAATCGCGGTCAGCCGCAGGCTCCCCGTAGAGACGCATTCCAGTTATGCAGAGCCCCAGGCTTCCCGAGGTGGTTCGCTCGGCCTTCTTGGCCATCCGTTCCTGTTTCTCGGGCGTGGCATCGACGTCCCAGAGCCGACTTCCAAGCTTGACATCTATTACGCATGGCTCTTTGAATCCGTGCACTAGGTTCTCTACACAAAGATACTTTGGTTTCTCTATTGGCTCTGGCGAGCTGATGGAGTCGCTGGTCTCGGTCTCGGCAAGCTCCAAGGTGCCGTAGAACATTGGCATAAATGACTGTAGCTCTGAACAACCCTTGGATCCCTCGTAGAACTGTAGCTCTCGTTGGTTTAACGGCTTTATGATCATCCCACCGTCCTCGACTTCTAGTACGCCAGGATGTCCGGCAACCTGGAAGTCGAGCTGACGCACCTTGCTTGTGCCTAGGTCTACTTTATTATCAGTTACTTCTGCCATATGCTGCGCCTTGTTGCTTTTCTGCACCAAAATAAGATAGAAAAGTACAATTTAGATTCTAAAATGAAAAAGAAAATGGAAAAAAAAGTGTTGAACAGAAAAGAGAGACAATTGTAGCCATCAATAATCTATCTACGCATAGGGACAAAACGATTGTCGCCCACACCACAATGTGCAGTTAAAAAGCAAAAAAAAAGAAGGGTGCTTCTCCATTAAGCAAACAGAAAGAAAAAGAATGAAAACTATGAGACGTATGAAAAGCACAAATACAAGAGGGCTTGGTCTATTTGCTGTTGTCCTTGTCATCGCCGCCGTTCTTGTCCTTTGAATCCTGCTTGTTTTTGTTTGCCGGCTCTGATCCAAGCACGTCCTGAAGCGCAGGGTCATTTGGATCAACGCCCGGAAGCGACCCGATCAGAGACGCTACTAGGTCATCGCCATTTCCGTTACTTCCAGACGCGCCGTCGTTGCCCGCGCCGGAATTGCCGTCGTCCTGACCGCTTTCCATCAGCGACATCTGGATTGCACGCCTGATCTGCTCATCCTCATCCAGATCCATCTCCATGTCGTTATCCGCACCGCCGTTGCCTCCTCCAGCATTGGCCCCGCCCTCTTGCTGCTGCTGGCCGCCATTGCCACCGCTGGCCTGCTGTGTTGCCGCTGCCTCCCTGCGCTGCCGTTCCTCCTCTTCCTGCATCGACATGCGCAGCGCCATTGCAAGCTCCGGATCGATATCAGGATCAACGCCAAACCCAAAGTCGTTGTCATCTCCGCCGCCGTTTCCTCCAAACCTCTCGCCAACAATGGGCGACGCCCTGATCTGCTCACTAAGAACATGAGGTCCTGGTGGAATGGTGACAATGTGCGACGTGTCGTTATTGTTAGCGGCCTCGACAAATGCCGTAAGCTTCTGCTCGTTTGCTGTGTGCTCGCCAAAGTTGACCACATCGATAGACACACCGTTCTTCTTCAGCTTCTTCCCCAGTTTTACAAGCGTCTTCTCATCTGCATCAACTGGACTTGCAGAAAATATAACAATCCTCTGTTTCTGGACCTTGTTTACGCGATGCTTTAGAACAAGCTAAACATAAAAAACACATATAGACACCTTTCAAGCTGCAGATTAGTAGTAATCTGGCTGGCACGAACATGGAAAATAACAAAGCAAAAAGGATAAAGTCCAACAGGCGCAGAAACCCTGCTTCTTAATCCATTCTACTATACCTGCGCAATCTGAATACTTGTGTCGAAATTAGATTCACCACGAACTCCCAGTCCATGGAGCCCTTTGAGTAAGACTCCCAGGTCGTTTGTCAGAGATACGAGGACCTCTGGGCTGTCCCCAGCGTTGGCAATCACTCCAACTGTGTTCTCTGGATTATCGTTTGTCTTGATGCTAAACAAGTAATGCACAGAGTCGATTTGCGCTTGGTACCTGCTAGGCGTGTAATCGCCGTTGCGTGCCCATTCCGAGTTGTCAATTATAAGAACCGTCGCCTCAAGAACCATTCTGGATAGCTAGAATCTTCTACAACAGCAAGCAAAAAGAGGGATAGGATGGACCAATGAAAGAGGATGCTGGAAAAGAGATAATAAAACAAAAAAAAGTCTGTTGAAATGTCGTAATTAGAAAGGAAAAATGGCTGGAAGCACAATATGCGTTGTAAAACTGCGCTGTTGTGGCAGAGAGACGTGCGCATACGCAAGCAGCAGTAAATCACAGACATGTCTGATCGAATCACCAGATCACTTTGGGCTCAACAGCCCGGATTTGTTTCTTTCGCATTGCAGATATCTGGGTTTCAGGGCCTGCCGCAAACCAGCTCAATCCAAGCATCCAAAATGCACACCCACCATCAGTTGCAAACCCTTGAACAACCAAAGAAATAAACCTGTTCATTTTTTTTATAAATTCCAAAGAGAAACAGCAAACAGTATGGGCTGAAGAGTTGCACAGAGTGTGGAAAATTTAAGAGCGGGGCTTCTCCTTCTTCTCCTTGTACAGGGCAAGAAGAGAGACACCAGAGACCTTGACGACCTTGAAACGGACACCGGGAATATCACCGACGGCACGGCCCTTACGACCGAAACCGGAGATGAGAACCTCGTCGTTGTCATCGACGTAGTTGAGGCAACCATCGTTGGGAACGAAGGCAGTGATCTTCTTGCCGTTCTTGATGAGCTGGCAACGGACGCACTTGCGAATGGCAGAGTTGGGCTGCTTGGCCTCAATACCAATCTTCTCAAGCACAATACCCTTGGCGTGAGAAGAGCCACCGAACGGCGATGACTTGAAGGCAGTGCCAAGAGCACGCTTCTTGTAATGCTTGTCAGCCCAGCGCTGCTCACGGCGGTGAGTGCGCAGCTTGCGGGCGGCGTTAAGACCTCTTGGCTGACCTTTACCTATTGTAAACAAACTCGAAAGGGAAGGAGCATCAGAGCAATAAGACAATATCAAAATTAGCCTCTTGTATAAAAGTCAGTCTTCTCCGGGGCGCAATGCTAAAAAGTAAATAACAGTGGCAAATAAAGTGTGTGGGCGATAGAGACAGAAATAATCGAGTAGAGACCGCGGTGTAGCTGCTGACAAGATATACAAGGGCAAAACAGGCAAAAACGGGTATCCGCAAGCGCTGTAAGCGCTTCCAGCGCCAGAAGCATGCGCATTTCACGGATAAATGCTTTTTAGGATCCTCAAGCTAATTCAATAAACACAGAAAGGAATTCTGACCGAATCCTCAATTAGCGCTTTGTCCGTTATTCTGCTGTAGCCCCATTCAGTACAGACCACAGAGCAGAATGCTCTGTACTCTCGCCCAGACATAAAGAGGCACCTGTGAAAAAAGTACCACAGCAGAAAAAAAAGACAATTTGCCAATTCCATTCTTGCTGCTCAATCGAATTTACTCCAAACACCATCGACAGAGAATCCATCGATATCAGATACGCGCATAACAACCATGTCGCATCCATTCGCTAATCCATTCTATCTGCTGTCCGTATAAGTCGCATCCATCCCGTCTCTCCCTGCATCCGATTTCTGTTCTCGTCCCACACACTCTGGCGCACTGTTTACCGCTCATCCAACGAAAATAATAAACAACGACGACTACTCACCCATCTTGTATAACTAGTTAATATTCGGATGAATGTGAAAGAGAAAGAAACCCTGCGGCTAGCTCTGGCTCGTTTTTTGCAACAAAACAGTGTTTGATGGGCTCGTATTTTTCTACACTATTGATTTCAAGGTTGCGGGCAAAGTATAGCAGTGAAACCCCCTAATCGTGTAATTAGTTAATCATCTGTAATTAATCATTTCTGGTCTTGCTGATTAAATGAGTAGAAAAAAAAAGTATTTTGTTTGTTGGTTCATCTCATTTCGCTAAAGTGCCCTGCAGAACACAACTGCTGGAATTGTCAACTTCATTGATGCTGCAAAAAAATCTTGCGGTAGTGTCGGAGTGTTGCTGTTGTTGCGTGGAAACGAGAAACAAGAAAAAAATCCGCTCTCCACCAGAAAAGTTGTTTAGTTTTCTCTGCCCTGCACGCAGAATACACAGCCCTCCTTCTCTCTTCTTTTTATTT
>JANBOK010000026.1:0-53591 GCA_027595805.1 Coemansia sp. Benny D160-2 | reverse complement strand
GTCTGTCCTTTCCTCTGTCTTGGTGGTATTTCTAATACTAAAAGACATGGTTGGTCGTTCTTGATACTGAATTTTACGATGCCGCCAGAATGCCAGTTTCTGTTCGGCTGCAAATCAAAAAAGAAATGTGTTCTGTCTTTTAATAACCGCTGCAAGCGAAGATCTTGCTGGGCTCGGTCAATGAACATGTTCGATATTAAAGAGGCGAGTGTTTTCGAAATCGAACAAGAGGAAAGATTGGCAAAACAATGTCTCTGGCGCGTGCGCATTGACACAGCTTGAACATGGTTTTGGCATAATTTTTTGAGATGTCTTTCTTCTTTCTTGAACTTGCATGCACGTTTTTTAGTTCTTATTTTCGACTGCATCTGTTCTTTGCTCCTTGTTTCTTCTTTATCTAGTAGTCATTGCCATGTCGCAGCTTCATCGAATAAAGGCACTTTTGAACACAGAGTCTTCCGACGATGGAGAAAACGAGGACAGGACATCCCCAGAAACCAAAGATGTTCATAATAATCCATCTTTGTTTTCCTTTCCAAGCACTGCGCTCCAAAGATCTACAGCCCCAAGTGTGTTGCCGACGCAAGAGAGCTACATTCAGAGCTTAGAGCCCCAAAATGCGGTACCAACAGCATTACCAGTGCATGCCCAGTCAGACCTTCCTTCGAACACGGCTGCATCGTCATTTCGTCCACTCCTCACACATCCCACGCCTCATGCGCATTCATTTTTGCCACCAACTCCGGCTATACACGACCATCGACATGTCATTCGTGAACAGCCCATCTACTCTGTCTATGACTATCGCTACTGGCCATACGAGCAGCCGGGTTTACCAGCCTCCGCTGGTGCTGCTCAATCAATGCCTGGTCCCGGAATTATCCCAGACAAGTTCGGCATATTTCCAATGCCAAAACCCAGACGCCGGCGTGCATGCCATAACTGCCGAGCAAGAAAGAACAAATGCGAAGGCGATGAACCAAGGTGCCAGAGCTGCGTTAAAGGGAATCTTGAATGTAAATGGCCACAGTCTAAAAAGCGAGGCCCTAAATCCGGAACAAAGCAGGCAACTGCCAGAAGCGTGCCAGATGTCGAGGCCCCACAGCAAGATTCAGATAAGCGAGCAGAACAACCACCAAAGGAAACAACCAAAGAAACTGCAGACTACTTTAGCGGACTAAACACCCTGCCAAGTAGGACCAACAGTTCACAACTTGGCATGCAGGACCAGAAAGATGTTTTGCGACGGTTCTACTCTGATGAAGTACCTGATGAAACCCGCGAAACAGTCACGTACTTTTTTGACTACTGTTACGGCATCTGTCCGATATTCCACCCAGCATCGTTCGTGTACAGGATTGTCGAGGGCAAAGTTGAGAAGCTTCTGCTCGATGCTATGCGGGCATTTGTAGCTCGGATAATTATGCGGAAGACAGGAAAAAGGTTTGATCATGAAGAGATTATCAAACGCATATACCAGAGCCTTCTTTTGCAGCTCAACGATCCATCGTTAGATTACGTGTGCGCTGTTGTTATTGCAGCAACTATGAACGGCGGCGAAGGAGATTTCATCATGTTCAATTCGCTTTCATGCATGGCTGTGAGTCTAGTTACTCGCCTTGGATGGAGCACGCTTGACATTGATATCAAGGAGCTTCCGCGCACATGGGAGGAGTGGTGTACATTGGAGATCAAGCGCCGCGTCTTTTGGCTGACATACACAAACGACTGTTATCAGAGCTTTCTAGGAAACAGACCAATAACGATTGGCAGTCTAAGCCCATTTGTCTCGGCGCCCAAGGCAGAATATACGTGGGAAGACATGACGGTTCCCCAGAGTAGCGGCTGGCCATGCCAGACTAACATCTCAGAGAGCAACAGCGACATTGTGAGGAACGCATCAGTGGCCCATGCGTTTCAGGATGGATGTGCAATTGTGTCTATTATGGCCAAGATGGGTATATTCTTCTGGCATTTCAAGGTCAGTTTGAGCTCAGCATCTACTATGAACGACAACGCGCTAAACATCAGATACAGGCAGAACTGGTCAATGAAGCCGATTGAAATTCCCCAGCCGCTATCCAACATGCTTGAGTGCGCAGAGTTTAAAGCGCTTCATGAAAGGCTAGCCCGTTGGCGGGACGGGCTGGTGCGTGCCGAGGACCTAAAGCGCCACTGGTCGCCATCCTTTTTGTTCTCAGAGTTCGGGAGCCACAAGCACCGTCTGCATATTATGCGTGTCCGATACTTTTGTCTGTACGGGCACTTTGTAACGGCATTCATCATTCTGCATCTCTCCAACCGCCCTTCGTTTTTTTCCACCCCGGCCTGTGCTGCGGCAGCTTTTAAAGAACCGCCGCTCAGCACAGTTGCTTCAGCGGAAGACAAGGCTTTACGCGACCTGCTTGCATATGCTTTTCCGGGAGCAATCCATGAGGGCTTTCTTGCAACCGACACTCTCAAGGAGTCGTGGGATCTGTGTGTTGACACCGTATATGAATATGTGGATTTTCTCAACAAAAACGCCGACATTCCGCTGGAAAGATACGACCACGTAATACCAATTAGCCTGTTTGTCTGCATAACCGTGCTAATTCGCAGCATTCGCATGTGCAAGCAGAAAATCGACGATTTAGCCGGTGGTGCGGACCAGGAACGCCAACAGCTTGTGAGAGCCAGAAAGGAAATTATCAAGGACATTCGTGCACTTCGCTACATGTGGTCATTGTTGACTGATCTGGGTGCCGTCTGGCAGGTGAGAGGAATGACGGATCTCCTGAGGATCATGCAGGTTGAGGAAATGTCAAATACTGCAGAGCTGCTCTCGGACCTTGAGCTTTAATAAAATGGTATTTTCTTTTATTATCAAAAATGAAAAATAAAGAAACAATGCAGATCCTAGAATAGAAAACGTGGTGCGTTTAGAAGAGTATCTGCTTGTTAGTAAACGTGTTAAGTCTGTTGCAGCATCTGTTGGCATCCTTGTTGTTTACATAGATCGTGTGGTCGCAGCAATTTGAAGCGGCAGCATTCCGATTAAGCACATTGGTAAAGTCTAAAGCAAACGGAAGACCAATGCAACAACCGCCACAGCCACAGTTTTATTCTCTTTTGCAATGATTTCTGTGGCAGGGACATGGGCGCCTGCAACAGCCGCGCGCTGAAGGGATACCCTGGGCGCCAACAGAGGCAACAACTGAAAGAATAACAAATGTAACGATAATGCTGTAGCTATGCATGGTTGGGTGGGCTCATAACAGAGTTTATTTAAACGAATTGAAATGGAGTGTAGAATGTACACTGATGTCGATAGAAGAGGAGAATGTCTGGAAATTTATACACATATCCATGCATACTTTTAGCCTAAGAAAAAGAAAGAGAAAAAGGAAAAGCAATAGATGCCATGGTTTCTTTCTCTTTCTTTCTGTTGGCCTAAAGTCTGATAACTGTGCTAGAATGATAATCAACATCTGACATATCTGACTTTATATACATCCCATCTAACCTTATCAAACAAGGTTTTAAAATAAACAAAATGTTGATAATTGTATATATAGCGGTTATTTCTCTAATTCAGCACAGACAGATCTGCGAATTGGCTCATTGCTTGTTTGTGTCTGCGGGAAGATGGCCGAGCGGTCTAAGGCGCTGCGTTCAGGTCGCAGTCTATTTATAGGCGTGGGTTCGAATCCCACTCTTCTCACTTTTTATTTTTTTTGCTTGGCTGCTGACTGCTCTGGATTGTTATTGCTTCCATGTATTTTACATTTTTGGACAATAAATGGATATATCAGATGTATGTTAAAAAAGCCAATATCAGCATATGAACAAGTAAGAATTCAAGTTCTACCTTTGAGGACGCATGATGGGAAACGATATGGCTTCGCGTAGATGAGAAACGCCAGCCAGAAGCGCAACAACACGGTCGATGCCCATTCCCCAACCGCCAGTAGGCGGTAGTGCGTACTCCAGTGCGTCACAGAAGGCGAGGTCGGGAGCAGGGATCTCGTCGTCGCCAGCGTCTTTTTGGGCAGCCTGGAGGGAAAAGTTCTGTCTCTGGATAAAGGGGTCGTTGAGCTCCTCGTAGGCATTGACGAGTTCAGTGGAGTTGACAAAAAGCTCAAACCGGGCGGACGTGGCATTCTCGGCGTCGGCGGGTTTTGAGAGCGGACTCATGACCGACGGGTGCGAAACAAGGAAGGTGGGCTGGGTGCACTCGGGCTCGATGTGGCGGGAGATCAGACGGTCCAGGAGACGCGGCAATGTGAGCGGTCTCGGAAGCGCGATACCCTGCGCCTTGAGCACTGATATTATCCTGGGGATTGCGGCTGGATCGTTGAGATCGGGCGGGAGATCGGGTGCCTTCTGGCGCAGCATCTCGGTGACGTTGATGCGGCGGAACGGAGGAGCAAAGTCCACAACAGTGTGTGTGCTCTGATCGCTGTGGCCGCTGGACGGCGGTCCTTCTACTCGGACCCTGAGCGACCCCGTGACGGTCTGAACCAGACCACGGATCATCTCCTCGGTCGACTGCAGGAGATCCTCGAGGGTGGCATATGCCTGGTAGAACTCGCAGGTAGTGAACTCGGGGTTGTGGTCGGAATCAACCCCCTCGTTGCGGAACTGCTTCCCGATCTCGTAGACCCTGTCCATGCCGCCAATGACCAGCTGCTTGAGGAAGAGCTCGGGCGCTACGCGCATAAAGAGCTCGGTGTCGCCAAAGGCCACCGACCGCGTGGCAAACGGTCTGGCCGACGCACCGCCCACGGTGGCCGAGAGAATCGGCGTCTCCACCTCCACAAACTGCCGCGCAGACAGGAAGCCGCGAATGAAGGACAAGACCTTTGCCCGCACAGCCAGTGCGTTTTTCACATGTGGGTTAACCAGCATGTCGAGATGCCGTTTGCGGAACCGCTTCTCCATATCGACCAGTCCGGATCTCGACGGAATCGTGTGCAAGCAGGGCGTTAGCAGCTCCATTGCGCGCACAGCAAAAACGCTTGTCTCGCCCGTGTTTGTCTTCCCAACAAAGCCGCTGACCCGCACAATGTCGCCCACAAGCAAGGCGCGGTAATGCTTTGCAAACGATTCGGCATCAGCACCAGCGCCTCCGCTGGCTCGCACCAGCGATGCGGCAATCTGGATCGTCTGGCCGTTCTGCTCAATGTCAATGAAGAACAGCCGCTTGCTGGACTCGCGCTTCCTGTGGATGCGCCCCTGCACAGTGACCTGCTCGCTCTCCAGCTTTGCGCCCTTCTCCAGCGTCGAGTCCCACTGCTCGTGCACGTGTTGCACGTCCATCAACGGAAACTCTGGCGGCGACGGCGTGTACCGCGGGTACGCGGTGATGCCAAGATCCTTGAGCGTCTGGATGCGCTGCTCCCTTGTTGGACGACGGCTCGAGGCCTCGGAAGCTGTGGGTGGTGCTGTTGACATTTGTCTGCGCACACGATCTCTGCTCTCGACACTCCACCGCCATCGAGCGCCGTTCGACGATAGTGCACTTGCGCTGCTGTCCTTTTGTGGTGCCAGGACGCCACAGCGCAGAAAGAGGCGTCTGGAATGCGAGACCATGCGTGTTTGCATCGTTATTAGGAGGCGAGCGGTTTCGCTTTTCTTTCTTTTTACCTGCTAAAGACACATAAAGAAGCCGGGCCGAGAAATCAAGAACACTGGTGCAGAAGCCAGAAAAGATAGCGAGCAGAAAAGGAGGAAAAGAAAACAGCAAAATGGAAAAGGTGGATCAATGAAATGCTTGTTGTGAGTGAAAAAAAAATATAATCTCATTTACGGTCTCCCCAAAAAAACCAAGCAAAAAGCCGAACCTTGAGCTTGTTTGTTGAAAATACACTCGTTCCGGTGATGACGAAAGAAACTCTGGCGCTTCCTTTTCCACAAAGCAAATGTATTAAGTAGAACAAAAAAAGCTCCGAAAGACGAAAACGAGGTTATATCGAGAGCCGTTGTCTGTCGTGGCTCCATCCACAATCGGAGCAGAGAAGAAAAAAGGCCCACAAACACGCCACAACGAAGGGGTTCCATTATTTCCATGCCTGCAAACGAGACGATGAACAGTCCCGTCTCTTCTTCTTTAGCCCCAGCAAGCAACAAAAGATGAAAAAAGAATGAGCTTTGGTTAAAAGAATGGTAGAAAAAAGTAAAAAGCGTTACATGTCACAAGGCCTAATAAAAAAGAGAAACGGGGAAACAAGATGAAGTTTGTTTTTTTTTGAAGAGGCTTGGAGTGAGAAGAAAGAAAATGACTTTAGGCCTTGACACCGGACTTTGGGTTATCGGGGGAGGTGCTCCAGTTCTCGGCGGCCTTCTTGAACGCATCCTTGTGCGAGATACCTGGGCTGCCGGCCTTGACTCTGGCAAGCTCCGCCTTCATGTACTTGTTGTATCCGGAGATCTTCTTCTTTGCCTTGCCAGCTACATTGCACGTAGACACAGATGTTGGATGTTGTTTACACGGCTTGCAAGATTAGTATAAGCAGAAAAGGGCGAGCAGGTGGATGCGACATGTGGGTTTTTTGCTTGTTTGTTTGTTTGTTTGTTTATTTCGCAACTGGACGCGTCTGTTTGCTTGAAATCACTCTCCTCCTGCTTATCAGCAGGAGCATCAGCATCAGCACCAGCATAGACAAAAGCGGCAAGCGTAGAAAATCAAATAAAGAGTGCAGGCGTTGCTTTTCCTGCTGCTAACGAATACTTACTTCCTGCGGTGGCAGACTTCTTGACCTTGGACTTTGAGGTGGTGCTGGCGCTGGTGGCGGTCTTTTGGCGAGGCATGGTTGGATGACGCTGGTTGTCAGTACTGGAAAGAGTAGAAAAAGCTGGCTTGTTAGGAGGAGAAAAGAGTATATGTTGGAAGAAAAAATGGCAAAAGAAAACGGAGGCAGCAAGGCGGGGGGCGGCTGCGAATATGTCTTCCTTTAAGTACGATGGCGAGGGGCGAGGGAAATGGGAAGGAAGGGCTAGGCTGCGGGCAAAGCACGCAACAAATAACAATGGCGGGCATGAAGCGACATTTGGCTTTCGTTTGGCTTGGTTTTGGTTTGGATAGGAAAAAGGGGAAGGAGCGAGCGCGCGCGTGCCTGGGCTTGGATGTCGGCAAATTGAGAAAATGCGTTTTTGGTTTTGTCGCTTGCCCATCATTCCTCACCAGCGAATGGCCGTGGATGCCAGACAGAAAAAATCGAGGGAGGAATCAAATGGAAACACTTGTGCCCTTTTTCTCTTCGTCTTGGAGAACGGGGTGGGTTGGAATGCCATTCTTTCATTTCCATCACCCAAGGCAAATGAGGTTTGGAAAACTCCCCTCAGAATGGGCGAGAGACGCGAGAGAAGGACGGGCTTGCTTGCTTTCTTCTTTTGCACCACGGGCCCGCGGATGGGAAGGGCCCGTGGATCCAAAAGGTGCTCCCTCCAGACCCGCACAGCACCCGGTGCCGTCCTCGCTCTTTGTGTGGAAAAGGAAGGGGAGGAAGAGGACCCGAGGAAAGGCGTCCAAAATCGAGCTCAAGGCAAGCGACACCAGCCAATTCAAGCTTGCCCGCACCATTTCCCCTCGTCCCTTTTATTTAATTTTGAGGGCAAAGCCATTTTCCCATTTGCATTCTGCGACAAGCAGCGAGTGCTGCCTTTTGTTGTTGTTGTTTGGGTTGTGTTTCGGCGCCTAAAGCGAGCCGCCCCTCGGAGCAACAGAGCGGACGCGTTCTCTCTCCCTCTCTCTCTCTGCGACGACGCGTCCAGCGGTGCCAAACAGCGAAAAGAGCCGGCGTGGCAACGAGAATCCAGCTGGGAAAAAAAGGCAGACGCGATGATTGATGGCCGCCGTCTCTCTCTCTCTTCACAAGCATGCAAGCGCTCCAATGCATTCTGCTCCTCCGCCTCTTCTCTAAAAGTGGAGATTTCTGAAACAACGGAGGGTTGGGCACGCCTACTGCGCACAGCGAGGCTATTTCGCTTGCTTTTTTTAATGGTGCTCTCCGCTCAATCTGCTTGGTCTGCGCCGTATCCACTCGCGCAGAACGCTGTCCTTGGCCGCGGCATTCGCTCTGCCGCCGATGCCAGCCAGCGGCGCCCACAGAAATGCTGCAGCATCCAGCGCCATCTCGCGCCGAACCACCTATTCCACAGCGAAAAAAAGAACCAACAGCCATATAGCGGGCTCCGTCACAGAGAATGAAGCTCACACCAATTTAGCATCATCCACGCTATGTGCCTTCTTGTTTCACCTGATTTAGGCTTTTCCTTCTTTTCCTGCTGTATGTAATAAAACCACATGCACATGATGGACGACAGCAAACATGTAGCCGGACAGGCCGTTATCATCTGTCCCTGCGATTTACAAAGACCTACCTCCTGCTGAAGCTGAGCAGTCAATCCCGCACCTGATTTCTCTGTAAGCACTGGTGGTGCGATATGACAGCTGCCAGCAAAGTGGTCGTCCAGGATATCAAAGGCAAGCACATCGCTGGCCACAGCAACGGCTCCCAGCCACGCAAGGACGCATCTGCTGTCGGATCGCTTCTGGCACCGGGCCTCCCTTGCCACCCGCCACTGGCCAAGCAGCCGTTCGCTCTGCGTTTTCGCAGCAGCGTCTGTATTATATGGCGCAAAAAGCCCAACTACGTCCCCAGACGAACAACCAAAGACTGCCTACACGCAAAAAACACCCACCAAAAAAGCGCACTCCCCCATCGTGGCCCGGGGATCAAGTATACGTAAAAGGGAAATGGGCGGGCTTGGTTAGATATATATGGCGCCTCATTCGATATCTTGGAACCCAAGCACCCATTCATTCATCCATTCATTTATTCATTCATTCATTAGTCTGTTGTTTGTTGGTTCTGTGTGTGTGTGTGTGCTTTTGCCCCTCCCCCCATTTCCTCACAATAGCATAATAGGAGGAAGACACCATCTCCAACCCATCCACACATTGTCCATTCCATTCTGCTTGCCTTCTTATTATTACCGTTGCGTGTTCAGCTGAACACAGGCAGACAGACAAAACAAGACAAAACAGAAATGGCAAGTAATAAAGGGCTTCTGTTGCCTTTTACTTTGCACATTAGCATGAATACTAGCATGAATGTTAGCATGGATATACCGTGTAAGAAAAGCACAGATCTCAGGTGCTCCACGTATATATTTTTATTTTCTGGCAACCATTGGGGGGGGAATGTTTACGGAATTTTACTGCTTTCCATCCAAGACTCGAACCAAATAAAAAACAAGCAACAGCAGCCTTGCTGGCTTGAACACTCTTAACATGGTGGGCATGGGGACATGGGCATAAATGTAGGCTGCTGTAGCACATGGCTCGTCGTATTTGCTATTCATCCAAAAAAACGGGATGGGCGGGAGCAGTAAATACTAATTGTCCTAACAACCAACTCATACAACCTGGCTGCCAATGGAGAATGGAAAACCAAGGCTTCCTTTTTTTTTCTCTCTCGGCTATTTTTCCTGTCTGCCTGTTCCAGCAGAGAAAACAGAGGGATTATAATAACCGATGCAGAAACCAGAAAGTACAATTCCTTCCAGGTTGCCTTATTGTGCTACTTGCCTGGCCATCCATACGCGTAACAACATCCATGTTCTGTTTACAAAGCTGTCGCCAGAGCACAACCACCCGCCTGTTCCTTGTGGTTGCCAAAAGGCGCGCAAAGTCCTCGGCCATCTGGCGTGCAAGCTCCTCGGTTGACAGTACCGCACGAACCACCTGTCCCGCTGGGTGAGCCCCCCGTATGTCTTTTCCTAATAAATGCATAACCTACATGGTCGCACATGTCCAATATATTATTCGCCAGATGCAGTGTAGATGCCGAGAAATATACAAGACACGCATAACAGGTCTTAATGGTCACAAACCGACTGAGATAATAAGCTTACCAAGACTGCTCGTGCCCGCTCAACCCGCTTCCACAGCCTACAATTTGCAAACACCCAGACATTTTGAATACTGCGTTACTTGGCAATGCATGCAAAAGTAAAGAGATGTAGAGCGGATAAAGTGCATATCTGCTCAGTAAGCGGTATTCTTAACAACTTACGTCAGCGACCTGGTAATAGAAAGGCCTGCTAGCAGCCGAATGCCATGTTTCTCCACTATTCCATGTGTCTCCAGCACGCGCCAGCCGCAGTCGTCTATGGCGTCCACGATCTCTTCTAATAGCGTCTCGGGGCGACTGCTGTTGCTGCATAGAGAAAAGGTCTGCTGCCAAACGAGGTCACGGTCCTTTCCGGCCAACGTTCTTTGGGATTCGGTCTCTAATGGCCGCATCATCATCAACATCTGTATTGTCGTCCGCAGCATATACCGGCCGCCATCCGCCTCGTCCACATCGATCTGGTACTTTTGCAGAACCCGCGTGTACTCATCCACGACTGGTGAATTGCACTCGGCGATGGCCAGCAGCGACTGAACCAGACGGGAGAACCACAGCGACGCCTTCTGGTTGGAGTAGACGCCCAGATACAGCACCTTGCTGTACTCGATCGCAGCGCCAACCAGAGCCCTGCACAGCTGGGCGTCGCTTGCCACCACCGGCAACCGCGCCATCGTGCTGAGCAATGGCCCCGCATCGCAGTACGACTTGGCGCACTCGTGCGCGCTGTGGCAACGCGCAAACTGGAGCCGCAGAATGTCTAGCCGCTGTACTAGTTCCTGCCGGGCCTCCGATACCCGGCAGTCTGGCATCGTGGTTCGCCCTGATTCGCGGCAGTAGGCGAGCAGGGATGTGCGCAGCCCTCCGCTATCCATCTTTGAAGCCCAGGATGGGTTGAATAAAAGTGATAGAAAAAGAAAATACAATAGCCAGTTTATTCCTTTTAGCCATTCTCAACAGAAAAACAGTCTTGCTTAACAGGGTGAAGCCTGGAGATTGTTGGGTTATAGGACAACACCAACCAACGCCCTCTGACATTCTCCATTTACTTGTTCAGCTATTCTCTAATATGAATAAAACAAATGAATCCTAAAAGTCGTACTCCTCCTCATCATCACTGTCGTCAAACTCCTTTCTACTGACAATAATCTTGGTCTCCTGGCGGTTCTTGGTACTAATGTCCTCCAGCATGTCCTTGAGCTCGTCCTCCGTGACTTTTTTGCGGATCTGGTTCATCCGGGCCATGCGGATAAGCATGTCCTCGACCCCGCGCGCCAATTCCCCCTTCACCAGCGCTATGCGGCCCAGCCGTTCCCGTGCATCGGGCTCCAGGATCTGGGCCAGAAGGGTCTGTCGCTCCTCCTCGTTGCGCTGTCTATTTCTTCAGGAGAAAACAAAGACAAACATATGAAAGAATAACAAACCACTTATAAATATTAGTTGCAGTGAGTAGGGAAAAGGGGAGGTTGTGGCCATGTGTGTATTAGTTAGCTTTTGCACTTACGTTTGTGCATTGGCCTGCTGTTTGTCCTGGGTGTCGGACGACATTTGACCTGACTTTAATGCATCGAGTTCCGAGGGATCCATCGTCCTACAATGTATGCGCTCTCTATTGTTACTTGCTGTGGGCAGTGTCTGGTCTAGAGTACAGATATAAAAGTTAAGGAAAGAAAGAAAGGAAAAAAGGAACTTTGAAATGTAACAACAGGCAGGCTTGAATGCGAAGAAAAGAAAAGCAAGAGTAGAATGAAGTAAAGGGCAGAGAAAATAATGGCTTAAACGCTCAAAAGCGGTGGGCTCAGCTTGATATTGATCAATTGTGTTGATTAGACAATCAGGATCATTGCTGTAAATGATAATATCTCAAACATGTTCCATGTATGTTGAACAGGCAATACAGCGAGAGACTGTTGGAAGTGAAATCGTAAGGCTAGCTAGGCTGCTGTATATTTAGAATCATCTCTTCATATGATTCTAATTTAAACATCTGCCAGTTTTAACATGTACAGTGCGGATTTGCTCCAATACAGCTAGCCTGGTAACAGAGTAGTAAAATACCCCTTATCACGGCGTCTGCGGATTATCCAATGTAAATAAACTACCAACTACATTGTATTTTTGTCCCTTTTATACTCGTTGCTATAGTGCTGTGAATGAAGCGGCAGCCTTCAATAAATCCATGTGAATGCACCAACATCAGACCCTGTTGCCCTTTTCATTCGTGTATCATAATCGTTATGAGCATCTAAAAAACCCATTGAATAAACAGAAGAGCAAAGGGCTTACGAAAACACCTGGTTAATGATCCAGCATACAACGCACAGCATGTCATCTGAACGAGCAATGCACAAAATGCATAATCGGTAATCGCCTGATTACTTTTATCAGATAAAAGCGAGTTTTTTTTGTTCATGTCAGACAATGCAATAGTGTATAATTTTAAAGCATTTTCGCCGTCTTCCGCTCCCTCCCTCTCCTTCTCACACCGTTCTTTCTTTTATCTTTTTTACATTGTTTCTCAACAGGAACGGACGGCATCATTGTTTATTTGTGGTTACTGCTTTATATATTCCACCCTAATCAATATATCCATTCATTTGGACATTCCAGCTGGAACAAGCGGCAAGCCCTGGCTATTGTTTGGCATTTGGTTATCTTTGTAAAAGTTGGTATTTTATTCATTGAGCACCCTCTGTTTGTAAACACCGTGCGTTTTTTATCCGCCCAAGCCACAGAGAACAAAAGAAGACCAGTCCCCTTCTTCCCAGCAGAAGAATCATAAAGACGATTGTTGCGACGGGACAATAGACATAGCAATGGTGCGCAGATACTACACAGCAGCGTGGCTGGTGGCAGCGATGGCCTGCAGTGCGCGCGTGGTGCAGGGAGCGTGCGGGTTCGACACAGTTGACGTGAAGACAAGCCCAGGGTTCACAATCACGGTGAACGACGATTACAAGGTGGTGGAGGACGCTGTGGGCAAGACAGCGTACGGCCTGTACTGCGGCGACAGCCAGCCGACGGGCGTGGACGGCGTGGACAAGTGGTTCCACGTTCCCGTGCAGTCCGTAGGCATCCGCATCCCCGCCGCATCGGGGTTCCTGGAGGCCCTGGGCAAGAGCTCTGCAATTGCCGCAGCTGCCGACCCGGCGCAGCTTACCAACATCTGCGTAGACACCAGCAAGCTAGCCACGCTTGGCGAAGACACCAGCGAGAGCAGTAGCAGCAGCAGCGAAAGTGAGGGAGAGAGCACTGGTACCGATCCCAGCGTGGACGTCGTGTTCAGCGATACCACCGACAGCGACGGCGGCGCAAAGACCGTGCGGCTACCCAGCGATGACAGCCTGACGCCGCTGCAGAAGGCCGAGTGGATCAAGGTCGTGGCAGCCTTCTTCAACGAGGAGAAGAGCGCCGACACGCTGTTTACCAGCATCTCGGACGCGTACGAGTGCCACCGCAGCAACCTTCAGCATCTGAGCGGGCCGTCGCACGTGTACTGGGTGGAATACGATGGCGGCACAAAGCCCACCTACAATATCATCGACACGCCGTACCAGAAGGAGCTGCTGGTAGCCACGGGCGCAACCAACACGACCAAGACACCGCTGAGCGACCCGACCGACCAGGCTGCCTTCCACGATGCTGTCAAGGATGCTGAATTTGTGGTTGACCAGACCGACCTCAAGAACTACGGCATGCGCGCATCCGAGTGGTACGAGGACTTTGGCTACGCCAGCGACACCACGCAGTCCTCGTCGGCCGATGCAAAGTTCCTGCTGCAGCGCAATATCTGGCGCACCGACGGATACACGAGCAAGACTGGCGTGTCCAACTTTCCAGAGTTCGCTTACGCGCGTCCGGATCTGGTTCTCCAGGATCTGATCTCCGTCTTCGAGCCCACGTACAACACGTCCTACAGACGCCACTGGATGCTGTGGCTCGGCGGCACTAACGAGGACGCCGTTACCATCGATTCCAGTAACTACGACTGCAAGTCGCCTTGGCTAGCCCAGGTCGCCTCCTGCTCCGCGCGCTCAGACTTTACCGGCGATGACAGTGACGCTGCTGCCGGCGCATCGGACGACAGCGAGAAGGACGCCGATGACGACAATGGAAACGACGAGGCAGGCAACGAAAAGGACACCGACGACGACAACGAGCCCTCAGAAAAGAGTGGCAGCAGTCGCGCTGGCAAGATTGCTGGTGGCGTCATTGGTGCCGCTGCGCTGGTCGTGCTGGTCATCGTCGCCATGCACTACATCAACAGACACAGACGCCGCGCCCGCATCCGCGCTCTCTCGGGTGCCAGCGAGCTCGGAGCCGAGAGCTTTGGGCTGCATGAAACCAGACGTCCCCGCATCTACAGCTAAGCTGGTTCCGTTTGCTCTGGATCAATACAACATCAAGCGATCTTTCCTTTTCATGTCCTCTATTTATATAGCCGCTAGCTGGAACTCTTTTTTTTTGGTAGGTACAATGGAATAATACGTATTAGTGATCATTGCTGACGGACTCTGATGAACTACTTGCTAGAACCGCTTGCGGCCCTGAATGTATCTGCTCGAGTACGTGCGGTACAGCAGGTACTTGTACAGCACGCGCACAATGTCCTTGAACACAAAGTACGCGCACCCGCCAAGCATTGCTCTGCCAAAGTGGCCCAAGCCTGAGCGTCGGAATGCCGGAATCCGCCCAAGCAGCGATCCTATGCCCGACGACGCCGCTGGAAGAAGCAGCGACTCCACAAGCACACGGCACAGCGTCGTGCTGTTGAGCACAATCGTTGCATTGACATGCTGCGCCTCGGGCAGTCCGTGCACCTGCTGCTCCCGATCCCTATCCTGCTGCTGCTGCTGCTGCTGCATTTGCTGCGGCAGCCCAATCTCCTCCAGCGCTTCAGCTTCAGCAGCAGCGTCGCCCTGTCCAAAGAGACGGATGGTGAGCCCTGGCTTCTCCTCCGGCGCCGCACTATCCCACCGGCGCTCCAGCCGTCCCAGCGTCGCATTCCACAGGTAGCGGTAGATGAAGCTAACCGTTGGCAGCGCCGTCAGCACCAGCGACGGCGACGGCGGCCACTGCATGCGCACCGGTTGCGGTGCCGCCATCAGAAGCGTCGACAGCGGCATGTACGCGGCGCCTGCCTGAATCCGCGAAAGAATAAGCGCCGCCGGAATCATCGGCAGCAGCACCCATCGCGCATGCTCCCATCGTCCACCGCCGCCCAGGATGCGTCGTCCATCGGCCGGTCCATACACCATCATCACTGCGTGTGCCCCGTACGCCGTGCATGCCACTGCAATCGCCACGCTTCCGATTGTCGCCAGGAAAAACGGCATTGCTCGGTCAACAAGGCTGTATACCGTCTTGAGCACTTTGAAGGTCGCAGACCGCCACTGCACTATTTTGTACGGCGCATTGCACTGTGGGCACCGAACCTACTGCGGAAACAGAAAGAAAGAAAGAAGGAAAGAAACAACGCATGTGCGATCTGGTCCATGCGCTTGTTGGCATTTAGTCAAACGGCTGACATGCATTCGAGAAACCTCCCAGTCCCAAACCCCAAAAATAGCATCAACAGCAGTGACTGCAACAACAGCGTTTTCAAAAATCATACGTACCACGCCGCTTCGTGTGTGTCTCTCGCTCTCCGTCACCCAGTGGAGCAGACACTCCTCGTGGCAGATAAGCGAGCACTTGCATGGATAGAGCCACTCACGTCTGTTCTTGTGCAGCTCATCAAGACATATCCAGCACTTGTCCCCGGTCCTGCTGTCCCTGCGCGTCGTTTGCGACTGATGTTGCTGTGCCAAGTGCAACGCCGATGCAGACGCTGCGTGTGGCTGAGGCTCTGCGGAGGTCTCGTCTGGCATGGAATAATGCGGTTGTGTATCGTGCAATAAAGTAGGGAAAGAAAAAGATGTAGAAATATGGAGAGAGAGAAAGAAAAAATAAAACAACAAAATAGAAAAGGTGTTGATGAAGAAAGAGTCAATAATAAATGACAAAGGAAAAGGAAAAGAGGGAAAAGGATAAAAGGAAAATGCCTTTTGAAAGAAAAACACACCACACATTTGACTTGCGTGGTGTTTTTCCCTAAGCGTGACGTCGCTCTGATATCATGAGCCCCTCAACCTCCTCGGTCTTGTGGTGCAAAAGAAAGAGCGTATTCACGCTGGACTGGGCTTTACACAAACAGAATGAACCCTGGAGCTTCAGCACGCTATGCTTGTCGTGGTTTGCAGCAACCTCAGACCAGATAGCAAAGCGCAATGCCCAAAAACAAGCTTTTGGAACCCCCTTGCGAAAGGGTTCCCAGCAATTTGGCTTCGGTCCTTTATTTCTGGATAGATTCCCGCAACAAGCAAGGCGAAAGAAAAGGATCCAGACACGCAAGTGATAAAAGCCAAGATATTGCGCAATCGATTTGTCAGAACAATGCGAATGCTAGAGTGTTTCACAGACAAGCGATAGAAGGACGGGAAAAGGAGGGCCTCCATCATCTCTATCTGTTTCATTCATTTCTCCACGGATAAAAGGACACATCTTCTCTCTCTCTCTCTCTCTCTCTCTCTCTCTTGCTTTCTTCTCCTGCCCTTCTCCGCTAACCATCTCTGTTCTGCTCTGCCTTTCTTTGTATTTGTTTTACCCTGCGTCAAAAGGCCTCTTCTCCCTATTATACTCAGCCGCACACGTATACAATGGCACACCTTGTTCGCGCACAATCCTCGGCCAGGCGCTTCACGCAGCTCGCAAGGCGCGCATACAGCGTGAAGGCAGACGTGTCCTTTGACGAGCTGAAGCAGAGCATCCACGGCGTCGGACACAGACCCTATCTGCTGGTCGATGTGCGCGAGCCCAACGAGGTGGCCGAGGGAAAGGTGCCCACGGCCGTCAACATCCCGCTAGGCAGCGTGGCGGCGGCGTTTGCCCTGCCGTCTAACGAATTCAAGGCCAAGTACGGCGTTGATCGGCCCTCCGCCGACGAGGACACTATCTTCTACTGCCGCTCGGGTAAGCGCAGCCAGAACGCCGTTGACCAGGTTGAAAAGGTCGATCCGTCCCTTGCCATCCGCAACTACCGCGGCTCCTGGCTCAACTACTCCGAAAATGCGCTGGGCAACAAGCCGCTCAAGTAGTAGGCGAGAATAACAATGAGATAATAAATGTCAGCGCCTTTATCTGCCTGCTTTTCTGGCGATAACACGTCCAACGCGCGTCTTTTCTTTTCTTTCTTTATTTACCCTATTTGCAAGAAGCGAGGATAGAAAAAATAAACCACCTTCTCTTTGCATTTGTATTTCAACAGCGTTGGGCATTTCCTCACGAGTGTGTTAATATTTCCCCTTCACATTGCTTACTGATTTATTTCCGTTGTACTTGTTCATATTACCTTACTTGCTCCGAATCCTCTCGCGTCAACATGAATACCGCAGACGAAGTGCTTGGTCTCCTCGTGCTCCACGAGTCACAGGTAGTGACCTACCGTCGACTTAGTCGCGAGCTCGGCGTCCACGTCAACACAGCAAAGCAACAACTCGCTGAATTCCACGCCAAAAACACGGACAGGTGCCATGCAACGTACCTAGTGACTGGTACCACCGCCGTTGCATCGTCCACCAACTCAGGCCTAGCCGAGATCCAAGTGAGCCTGGTGCCCGAGGCAATGCTGCCTGACGCGCAGCAGGCGCTAACCAACCCCGCGTGGCACGTATACTCGCTGGAATGCCGTGCCGTAGACGATGCTGCGTCCTACGTGATGGCGAATGTCCAGGCCGGGAACAATCGCGACATGGATAGTCTGTGGGCCGTGCAGAGCAGCGTTGCACGGGTTTCTGAGAGGGCTATTGATAAGCTAGTCGATTACAGCGAGTGCGTCAAGCCGGCGGTGAAGAAGGAACCCGCCGCCGCTGCTACTCCAGAAGCCGACGTAAAGCCCGCTGTCATCCACAGCCCCAGCGACTCCGAGTCTGCTGGAAAGGAGACCGCCGCGCCTGTAAAGTCTAGCACGCCACAGCCCAGAAGCGTAAAATCGTTCTTTGGTCGTGCAAGGGCTGCGAAGACCAAGGCCAACCCAAAGGAGAGCCAGAGCGACGAGAGCCAAAGCACAGAAAGCCAGAATGTTGAAAGCCAGCTAGACGACGTCTATAAAAACGGCACCGCCGAGCAGTCGGACGCCGATCTCGAGATGCAGAGCGTCGAGGGCGACACCAACCCTGAGGCGCGGCAGCGTATCGAGGATATGTTTGACGACGACAACGGTGAGGTTAATGAAGACGAGGGCGTTGCTATCAAAGACGAAGCTGCTGCCTACAGCGGTATGGCCATGGCGGCGGACATTGATGTTGAAATGGCAGGCGATTCCGATCACAATATGGACAGCGCAGCAAGTCCCGGCAACAACGACACCGATCAGCAGCTGGTGGCAGCAGCAACAGAGGACGAGGATGCGGACGAGGGTGCGGAGAGTTCGTCATACAAACACGGTCTTGGCGATGGCACCAACAAACGCCGCGTCCGCAAGCGCAGAAAGGTTAGCAAGGTAAAACACACAAAGAACAAGCGCGGTATGCTGGTAAGCCAGGTCGTCGATGAATGGGAGTCGTACTCGGAGAGCGAGTCCGATGGCGGAAATTCTGCAACAAGTGCTGTGGCTGCCAAACGTGAGCAGAATGGATCGTCGTCGCAGGAGCATGACGCGGCTGGCGGCGATTCGAAGCAGCAGGCGGGCTCCAGGAAGACAAAGGGCGCCGGTGCTCCACAACGCTCCATCCTCAGCTTCTTTGGCAAGAAGTAGGCTGCATCAGGATCGTTAGTGCGATGAACCATGCACACAATCATACAACCCTAGTGCTATGACATTTCTCTGTTACTAGTACAACATTGGCATTTAATGGCGGTGGAAGAAAAATAAAATATAAACAAATAGAAATACGAAAAACAACAAAAGTAGGAGGGATCAGTCATCTGCTGAATGTCACGGCCTTTGGATCCATGGGCATTCCGGTCTCAGGGTCGATGTTGTTGTGACCCATCAGCCGCTGCTGGCGCATAAGCCGGGCCTTATCAAACGTAACGCCATGCTCGTCCATGATACGTCTGACCTCCTCCGAATCCAGACCCGGCCGCGCATCCTCGCCGTCAATATTAATCCTGACATCAAAGTTCTGGCTGCTGAGACCTGCGCGGTAATCGTCGAGAAACGACCCACTTCCTCCTCTTCCACCGGTGCTGCTGCTGCTGCTGCTGCTGTTGCCTCCCAGCACTACTGCTCGGCCGTGTGCACGCAGACGGGCTAGCCGCATGCTCAGCTGCGACCGACGTCCCTGGAAGAGCCCAATGATGTAGCAGACTCCCACGACAACAAGCCCCAAAAACGCCCAGAATAGGTAGTCGCTCATGTGATGTGTTCTATATTGGTATGCTTCTGCTTGACCTTGTTTTATTCGTAACCAGTCCTGTGCTGCGTATCAGGTTCCAAAAGAGCACCGTGGGGTTATAAGCAAAGCAGAATTTAGCTAATAGGGTCATAAAAGTTAAAATAGCAACGTGAATTAAGACCAGAACAGAAAATGCGGAGTATGCACAGAGAATAAGAAGAGAATTTCACTCTAACAAGTGCTAGAGATACAAAACGGAAAAGGCAGAATTAGACGAGTCCGCACCGCACAAAGGCAGAGAAGAGAAATAAAGAGGCATGCAGGCGCCTTTTAAAGTGGTGCGGGGCTTGGCTTCTTCCCTTTATCCAGCCAAGCATTGTTGCCCTGCATTGAAGCTCAATTCAATGACGACTTATTGTTTTGTGCCCAGCAAATCAGACAAAGACACAGACTGCTGACCCTACAGCGTTGCTTCACGTGATAATATTTAGATTTGATTTGATCCACTGCAGTGCTGTATTTTAATGTTGAGAAATCCAGGACCACTGCCGATTAGGGCGGGAGGAGAGAAAAAAATTTAGCTTTTGGGCGTTCTTTGCTGCAAAATAGCAAGCCCCTCCTCGTTTTGGCACTAGGAAAAAAATGGAACGCCTATTCACAGGCTTGGACAGGCACTGAAAAAGGGTAGAAAAACAGCTCAGGCTGTTAATATTCTAAAGTTTTTTTTCTCGTTCAACGTTGATCTTGCAAAACAGCTGAGGCAACAGAGAGAGGCAAGAGTTACCTTCTTTTTTCTCTTTTGGATTTCAAATCGACCTCCTTTCTTTCATCCTCTCTTCTCTCCCACTCACTAAAGTAAAAAACAGGGTAGATACAATCTCACAATGTCCGAGCAGGTGCGTATTCAATTCTAGTAGAACTCATAAGGAGAGCGGATTTAGGTTGCGAGGATCCTGGCTCTGCTCTTCAATTTCAAAAGATTCGGTTGCCTTGGAAGAAAGTGGTGCTGTGTGTTTGTCTTGTTCTAATTATGCAATTGAGGTTGCAGGGACAAAAGGAGAAACAAAAAGCAGCTCTCTTAACGGAGAGGCAGAAAAGGGAACAAGGTTTCGTAGTTCTTCTCTTTTGCTTCTCAGCAGGGATGACCACGATGAAAGAAAGGGGCTAATGAAGCCGTCGGGCCTTTTTCTTGCACTGGCTGCATCAGTGGATGAGGATTCTGGGCTATGCTGAGAAAGGGTAGATCAGGCCGGGGCGAACAAGCGATGCTATGGACCATACCGAGCATAAGAAGATACCACCCACTTGCCTCAGCGTGGCCCAGAAGCATAAGCGGTTCACCAGAGAGCAGCCAACCTCTATAGACAACACATTATTTCCTTCTACACGTTCTGGCTGCTAACAGCGTACACGTTGATTCTGATGTTTTGATTCTGATTCTGTAGACCGAGAAGTCGTTCCAAAAGCAGGAGGCAGTGTTCCTCAACGCCAAGGGAGTCAGCAAGAAGAACACCCGCTGGTACAAGGACATTGGACTTGGATTCAAGACACCGGCCGACGCCATCAACGGCACGTACATTGACAAGAAGTGCCCATTCACCGGCAACGTCAGCATCCGCGGCCGCATTCTTACGGGAACCGTTGTCTCGACCAGCATGAAGCGCACCATTGTGATCCGTCGCCAGTACCTGCACTTCATCCCCAAGTACCAGCGTTACGAGAGACGTCACAAGAACCTCACCGCCCATCTGTCCCCCGCCTTTGTTGGTGTTGAGAAGGGCGATACCGTCACTGTTGGCCAGTGCCGTCCTCTGTCCAAGACCATCCGCTTCAACGTCATCAAGCACCAGAGGCAGACCAAGGGCTCCAAGCAGTTCAGCAAGTTCTAAATGCTCCACCGCGCGTTCCTCTTAGGGTTTCTTCCTCCCCCTGTTTTTTGTTTGTTTCTCCTGTGCTCGCCTCTCTCGTTCCCTCTGTGCTTAAAGAGGGGGAAAGGGAGCGTGGCAGGCGGAGTAGAAGTGCTAATAAATAAAACGGATCAAGACGTCGTGTGTCTTGTGCTTTTTGTTGCTCCCAGCAGGTTCCAGCCTGCGCTCTGCAGAATGAAGAGTATGCTTCGTTTATTTAGAAAAGGGTTATTTGGTACAGAATATGGTGCTAATAATTAACAAGAGGCACTCAGCGCCCCCGGCCAGCCGCTCACTGCTCACTGCTCACTGCTCGCTCTTGATCGGGAAGTCCAGGGAGCCGGACGTTGTATGGCGACTAAAGCCAGGAGCGGCGGCGGGGACTGACGCGTCGCCGGCGGCTGGAGCACCAGCAGTGGCAGAGGAGCCCAGGGCTAGAGGCATGGCAGGATGGTCAGGCGCCTTGATCCAGCCGCTCTGGACAAAGAAGTCGTAGATCCTGGAGGTCTTGTTGGCGTCGATGCGGATCAACTCACGCGCTCTCAGGCGGCGGAGGGAGCCGGTGCGCGCGTACTCCGACAGCAGTGTCTGCTTGACAACCAGGTATGGCCGCGGGAAAATGCGCAGCTGCGAGCACAGCTCCTTCTCGGCATCCGCCAGCAGGTTGATGCCATCGGCGCCCTCGATGTCCAGAGCGTTGGGCGGCTTGCGCGTCGTCTGCTTCAGCGTCGCTGTTGCCGCTGCCGCTGCCGACCCTGCCGTCGCAGACTCTGTGCCAGCGTCCCTCATGCTGCGGGCGCTTACGATCTTCTGCAGCCGCTCGATCAGGTGCGCGCTGTCCCGCTGCGTGGTTGCCCTGCGCGACAGCCGCTGTGCCCGCTCGGACTCGTACTGCGCGCCGTCCTCGAAGGTCGTGATGCCGTTGCGGCGCCAGGTCTGCAGCTGCGCAATCCGCTGGCGCAACGTGTGCTCGTTGAGAACACCGGTGGAGAATGCCTCAAAGTCGTCGCGCGTCTGCATGCGTGCAAAGATCTTGATCTTGTTGAGCAGATCGCGCTCGTCCTTGGGCCGCCGCTTCTCGATGGCCTGGTTCTTGCGGAACTCAAGCAGTCCGCGATCGAAGATAAAGGCCTTCCGGTACAGCCGGCGGTCCAGCTTGTTGTTGTATATCTTCATCACAATGTGTTTGAGCTCGATCTCCTCGGCCGAGTCGTCATCGTTGATCACCATGTCCTTGACGACCTGCTCTGCCTCGTTCTCGAACTCGGTCTCAAACTCCAGACGTCCAGGCATGTATCCGACGATCTCGTGGTTGCTGGGCTGCGACGACAGCACCTTGGGCTTGCCTGGCGCCGTCGCCCGACTGCGCTTGTCGCCTGCCGTCTGCGCCAGCGCCATGCCAAAGTCGCGGCTCGTGTCAGGCAGCGGCCATGTATCCGATGCCACGTAGACGCTGTTGTAGTGGCGCTCGCACTCCTCCTTCGACTTTGTGCCCACATGGTCCGCCGCGTCCTTCCAGTTGCCCATGCCGAACTGCCGCAGCCCGTCGATCAGAAGCAGCTCCTCGTCGGCCGACCAGCTCTCTGTGAAGATCGGGAACCGGTGCCGCGTCACCACCCGGTACGCATGGTCGTTTCTGTGTGTTCCAATCTCCACGCCTCGCGAGAAGCATGTCACGCACAGGTCGAACTCTGCGCACTCGCTGCAGCTGATGCGCACCCCGTCCGTCAGGTTCGCCTGGCAGTTGTCGCAGTGAAACTTTTGCCCGACTACATAACAGGGAAAACAACCATCCAGGCATCACCCATCACAATAAAAAACATACTGTAAGCAGCCATTGTTTCTCTGCGCTAGGCCCTCGTTTGCTCAGCTGCCGCGCATAGTGCAAAACCCCTCGCGTACGCTGTACGTGTTCTGGCCATCCGGCTCCTTACCTTCATCCCCGGGCATAACCGCCTGCGGCTTCTTGGCGTTGCTCTGTGGCATTTGCTGACCAGACCTCGACACGCGGTATAAAGGAAAAGGAAAACAGAAAGTGTATAAGGTGCGTGTTTTTGTCTAATTTGGACAATAGTGTCAAGAGGTGCAAAGGCTCGTCCCGTCCCGTGCTCGTCGTGGCTTTACCGAAATATGTAAACCGATTAATGCTCTAACGCCGAATTGGCCTTGTGTGTTGGCGTGGAAGTGGCAGCCAATGTAGTTGCGTATTTCCTGCTGCTGCCTTTCTCGGTTACAGGACAAAGAAAACGTACAAAGAATAGTTGCGTGCTTTAGTATCGTCGACTCCCCCGTTCTTTCAAATTAGTCTGGTTGTAAAACGCGCAGAAAATGAAAATAAGGTGGAAAAAAAGAGCTGCTGACCGACCAAAAAAAAACACGGTGAAAAAACACGGCCTTTGTCAGCTCAATAGCAAAATGTATGTGCCACACAAACCCAACAGCCAATGATCCCTGCGCTTTTTCCAATCGAATACTATATTTTTTGCATATTGATGAATGTGCGCAAAAGCTTCATAGCTGCCGGGATAGTTGCTCTGGTATTCGACATTTTCATTGCTTTTTTATTCAAATAGCTTTTCAACATCCAACTCCAAAGCAGCAGACAAAGGCAACCAGGATACGTAGCCGCAGCTGTCGTTATTGCGATCGGCAACTGTGTTAAACCCTAAAACGTGTTTGCTTTGAGACAGCTTCAAAAAATTGATCAGATTGGATCGGGGAGAAGAAACAAAAGGAGAAACGCCATCTTTTCTTCACCCTCGCTTTGTCCACCTTGTAAAAAATATACACTATTGTTTCTGTTTCTTTTTTCTTACTCTTTTGGTTGAGCTCCAGCATGCTTGTTGTGTAGACAGTGCAGAGGATAGCTATAGTTTGGTAATGCCGCCACGGAATTCCCGGCCACCAAAGCGACAACGAGCACAGCCGGTCGGAAGGGAGCAGGAGCGTGGACAGGAGCACAGAAACAACCGTAGACGTGGTAAGAGTGGCACACGATACCGAGTGAATGCTGGCACCGCCCATTGTTCGGCAGGAAGCAACCTCCAGACCGATTCGGCCGGCAGTTCCACCACCGATGCTGGTTCTGCTGCGCCTCGTTCTTTGCCGGGATTCGTGTGGGACGAGGAGAAGCAGCGGTACTTTCCAGCAGCCAGTGGGGCCGCGGATTGCAAGGAAACCCAGTATAAGGAACGAGAAAGAGCAAGGATGCGAATGATCTCGGAGGCACAGAAACGCGAAAGAGAACGACGATGTCAACAGCAACAACACCAGAAACAGCAACAGCAACAGAGGCAGCAGCACCAGCGCCGAGTTCTTCAAAACGAGGACTGGACAGTGCCCATGGCCTTGCGACGACTGACCACATATCCAGCGACTACACGGGTGGCATCGCTTGGACAAACACGCCGGGCCGACATTAGCCGTCTACGGTTTGCGTGGGTTGGAGAGAGCAGGCGCAGCATCGAGGTCGCCAACCAGCTGTCCGCCGTAACAGCGCTGCGAGTGTTTCCAGCAACAGGGGAGGACGGTGGCAGCTGCGCAGGACGCATCGTGGCAGTTGGGCGCCGATCGGGCGAGATCAACGTGGTTGAAATAGACGACGACCATAACGTCACTGAGCGGTTCGGGTTTGGCGTGCAAGGCGAGGTGGTTTGCATTGAGCATATTGCCGACGATCGGTTCGTCTACGCTTACATGGGCAGCGTCGATGGCGGAGGCGTGGCAATAACTGGTGCTGGGACTGGGCAGCTATGCACCTACGAGTTCCCTCGACAAACCGTGTTTTGTGCCACCAGACCACCCGCGGCGCTGGGCGCTGCTTCCCGCGTGGCTACGGCCGCTGGTCTGGAGTGCCATGCGGCTATATTGGCTGTGGTGCCCACGGGGCTGCAGAAGGTGTTTAATGCGAAAACAGGGTCCGACATCCTCAGCACGGCGTTTCTAAGCGAGAGTCCAGACGTGTTTGTGGGCGGCGGCAGGGATGGGTGCATTCGGCTGTTCGATCGCAGAGTAGACAGCAAGAGACACAACCAACGGCGCGGGCTGCTATCCCCGAGATGCGATGGCTGCCGACACAAGTCAAGCGTTCATGGTGTCGGGTCGGACGGCTGGCTTGTGGTCAGCGCAAGCATGGACGGCGAATCTCGTGTTTGGGACTTTCGCATGCCGATGGGGTCGTCATCGTATTTCAGTGTTGGCGATCCTCCGATCGATACGCACGGGCCAGAGGCCGCAATGCTCGGCAGTCTGCAGAGCAGCGCTTCGGGTATGCCGGCATCGCGGAGGCTGGGCTTCGATGTTCGGAACGGCGTGGCTGCAATCGCTGACAGCGACAACCACGTGCGCATCTGGGACGTTCGCAGCGCAGAAAGGCTTCAGGCTTTGCCATTCCCTGTTGCAAATGGATCATGCGGAGCTGTGTGCTTGGACTGGGAGCCGTCTGCGCTGCATCCGTCGGTATTTGTCGGACAGCTGAACGAGGTTGTGGTTTGCAGCAGCGAAGCCAACCTGTAGGACCCAGCGCGCTTGTATGTGTGTATGTTTTCTCTTCTCTTCTGGTGGGGAGCGGCGAGGCAGTAAACTGGCAGTAGACAAGAGGCAAAGATTGGATAAGAGGGATACCTGTAGCGTGTTGGGTTTTTTATTCTGGTCTGGTTGGTAAGCGGTCATCTTGGTCTGTGGAATGGATTCAACAGGTTTTTTTTACTTCCAAGCTACAAAACACCTGTTTCTGTTCGGATTTCCATTCTTTGCAATTAACGAGAAATGCATGCATTTTTCTTGTATTTTTTTTAGTCGGTGCTCAGTTTTAGTTTTCCATGTTCTATCCTATTTTTTGTTTCTATTTCTATCTGTTAAACCACATACACTTTTTTGTTTCTTTTTTTCCAAGAAATTCTTCTTTGACAGAGTGTCGAAGGGCTTTCCTGTTTTCATTATCGTTCTTGTCTTGCAAGCTGTACTAGTAGCAACAAAACACCTTTCAGCTCACGTAGTCCCGAGGAACACAGTAGGCGATGCCTGGAGCTACAGATATAATTGACGCGATGGTCGGCGACAGCAAAGACAACTTTCTGATGATGAAGGGCCAGGCGGCGCTGTACTCGTCGCAGGGTCTGCTCAACGGCATGCTTACGCTGTACCGGGACAGGCTCGTGTGGAACGAGGTGTCAAGTAAGTGTGCATATTCTGCTTTGTATCCTGTATTCTATTTTGATCCACATCACAACTAGGGTTTGATGCATTTGGACCAGGTGGATGGAAAACCAACCGCTCCCACGCTAGAGCCCATCGATTCAATAGTCAAGGTGGGGATACCGATTATAGTGCGTTTCTTATCTTTCTTCAAAAGCGCAAGTCTCATCTGGTTTCTATTTCTTGCACTCTACAACATGGCGCCATGCTTTGGTGCCGATGCTGGTGGGTGATGTAACATTCTCGTGCTGTAGAGCGGTCGTCCAACATGCTGACGATCTCGATGAGCGTGATGTTTGGAGCGACGCTGTCGCCCGAAGGCAAGTACAAGTTCAAGTCGTTTGAGGCGGCGTCGGCGACAAACCTAAAAATCGAGGCATCCTCCCACTTTACGGTGTACACAATCATGGCCAGGGAGAGCGCAAAGCGGCCGCTATGCGATACCTGGACGTTCATGGTTGAGAGCCAGGAGGACAGCGCCACCTGGGTCAGCCTGCTGCGTCTGGCTATCCGTCCACAGCTTACAGGTACGTTTGTTGACAAATTCCGGCACCGGTCTGCCATGCCGGCAGTCTTTCTGTTGCCTTGCTGTTGTTTCTGTCTTTGTCTGCTATGGCTGGAGTCAGCCTCCATTGACGCCAAGACCCGTGCTTTACTGAACGCAACCGGAACCTGTGAGATCTCTGTTTGAAGGAGGATCGGGGCTTGTTCTTCGATCTACCGTGTCTTTTTTAGATGAAACGGCAAATGCGCTGGTGTTTTTAAACCCGGTGTCGGGGAAACGCAAGTCGCTCAAGGTGTTCGAGTCCATCGTCAAGCCCATCCTAGAAATCGGCAGCATGCCGTACTCGCTGAAGATAACCGACTCGCCCAGACACGCAGCGGACTTTGTGGAGAACGGCGATCTCTCGTTGTACACTTCAATAGTCACCGTCAGCGGCGACGGGCTTTTGCACGAGGTGCTCAATGGGCTCTTGAGGCGGAAGGACTGGGCGCAGTACAAGAGGCTGCCGCTTGGCGTGATCCCGACAGGCACCGGCAACGGACTGGCAAAGTCGATTGACTGCCTGTGGCCTGAGCAGGCGGCTGTTGCTGTGGTCAAGGCAGAGACACGGCCGCTGGATGTCATGAGCGTGACGACGGCATCGGGACTTGTTGAGCACTGCTTCCTGTCGATGACGTGGGGACTGATAGCCGACATTGACATCGAGTCTGAGCGGATGCGGTGGGCTGGATCTGCGCGTCTGGATCTCTACGGCACCATCCGTCTGATGAACCTGCGATACTATGGCGGAAGGCTGCACTACCTGCCAGCGACGCCCGAGAATGAAGATGCAGAGGCCGACGGAGGGGGAGAGGGAGACCAGGCTGCTGCTGGCAACAGCGGGACTGCGCACGACGCGGTGCAAAGAGGAAGAAGAGTCGGCGGGCCAGACAGTGCGCTGGCTGCCACTCAGCACAGCAGCACAAACTCGTCGGTGGCCAACATCATGGAACGCGCCGACCAGGGAGCAGACGTGCCGTGGGGGCTGCCGGCGCCAAACTTCTCGTCGCCGCTGATCCGGCACTCGCCCAAGCCGCTGGCATCGCCTCTGCTTTCGCATGCGCAGCCGGCCGTCACGCTGCACCCGACGCTGACGGCGGGAATCGGGCTGCCGGTCGCCAACGGTTCGCTGCCGCCGCGGTGGAAGACCATCGAGGGCCCGTTTGCACAGGTGATTGCCACCAACGTGCCGTGGCTGTCCGCCGGGTTCCTGGCCTGCCAGAAGGCGCGCATCTCCGACGGGGCCATTGATCTGGTGTTTTCGCGCGCTGTAACCAAGTGGCAGATCCTGCCCTACATCTCGTCGTCGACCAAGGACAACTACATGAACAAGGACGGCGTTGAACACACCAAGGTGCGCGCCTTTATTCTCGAGCCGACCGGGCTACGCACCACGACGCGCAGCGAGGCCAGTTTTGCAACAGTGCAGGGGGAGGGCGACAGCGGCAGCCTGGCCAAGACCCGGCCGCTGTCGGTGCCGCTGTTTGCATCGCTGCGCACCAGGTCGCTTGGTCGAACAGCAACAGCAGCAGCAGCGACAGAAGGAAAGAATGCGTCGCCGCAGGCGCCGGTCCCCGTGCGTGTGCGCAGCCAGGCGTACGCGACATACCACCACCACAGTCACCGCGCTGGCGGCAGCAGCAGCCTGCTTGTCGGCGGTCTTGCGTCTCCTCAGCCACCAAGCGCAGAAGCAACGCCAGATGCGGAGAAGATGCGCGACGATGCCGGCAGCAGAACTGCAGCCGCTCCACGACCACCCGTGCAGGCTGTGTTTTCGGTGCGGTCGGAGACCGAGCTGGCGGCGCTGAATGTTGAGAGACGCCTTGGATCCGTTGGGCTTGGGTCTCCTTCCCCGCATGGATCGCTTGCGGCTGCCTCGTCTGTGCCGAAGTCCGCTGCGGGTGGCGGAGATCCTGGCGGCGCTTGGGGCGCCACCGGCACCAAGCCAGCAGCAGCCCCGGTTGTTGCCGAGCCCGTGACAACGACAGTGCCGGCTAGCGGCACGTTTGTGGACGCTGCAAGCAAGGCGTCGGGCGGCGGGTGCAGGCTGGTTGGCAACCACGGGATTGTCGACTTGGATGGCGAGGTCGTGGAGCTGGGCCCCATCAAGGTCGAGTGTCTGCCCAGCCTGGTCTCTGTTGTTTGTCCGCCCTGGCTCAACGAGGTGCATCTTTCCCGGGTCAGCTCAATGCCTGCAACAAAACCGCCCGACGATCCCATCAAGGGCTCGCTTTCCAGGGAAGGTTCTGTGCTTAGCTTTAACAATGTCTAACTTGTATCTGTGTATTCTTCATTCCTGTACAATGGCATTTTGGATAAACAATTGGATATATACTTTTCCTTGCCAAATTCCGCCTGGCGTTAAGCTTCTTTTGGTGATGCTGCGGTTGCGGCAAGTGTGTATTTTTGGATTGTTTCTTTCCTATGCCTTCCTTTGACTGTATTATCTACTGTGAAATACGATAGCAATGCGCATGTTTAACAATGCCATCGATACTGAAAACAGCCAGCAATGGCAGAAAAGACATTTGGTGGACGCTCATTAATAGAGCAAGGGCAAAACATTTTAAAATAAGCAAGGACATGCTTGCTTGTTTACTCATTTTTGCGCTTTCTCATTGTCACTTTTTATAATTGCAACAAACATGCGTTTTGCTAAATAAAACACATGTAAGGCTTTGGAAAAGCTTATTGTACGTGTTTGTAGCTGACTTTTTGTGGATTTACTTTACATTACATTTTCGGAAAAAGAAACATTGGGAATAAACAATGAAATGGAGAAAAAACAGATTGTGTCAATGAGCAAGTGGTACAAGGTAATAAAAGGCGAGTCGAGGTGACAACGTTCTAGCTGTTTGATTTATACATGCGGACTTCCTTTTAAAGTTAAAGTGGTGGGCTGATACTTGCTTTGCATAAAGTAGAAGAAATCAGTAAATAAGATAAAACAAGTACGCTGTCATTCTGGAGAAAAAAGCAATGCTTTACAAACGTGCTGCATCGAATACATGTAACTCGTTTTTCTTGCTTGCTTTTCTCAAATTACACACGGCCAATATGCTACATGGCATATATAGCTTTGAAAACATTAATCTCGGACCCCTTGCGTATTATTATTATTATTATTACTATTGTAGCATTGTGACAGGATACGAGGCAGGTAAACAAAAAAGTTATACCATCGCTGAGAATGGGAAAGAAAAGTAATATGCGGGCATGTCTTTTTGTGCAGATATTGAAAGTCGGCAAGCTGTTGCCTGCAAGAATCCGCAGAAAAAAATTCAAGAAACAATGTTTGCTGCAAAAAATATAATACAGGATGTGACCTTGCTGGAAGAGAATTAATAGGTTTCGAATACAAAGGGGATCCAGAAAAAGGAGGATAATATCGAGAGTATCCTTTTAGCGAAAATGAATACATCTCAAAAATTCGATTGAAACAAAGAGCCAACCATAAAAAACCGCAGCCAAGAAAATAGCAACAAAGGCGAATTGTCAAAAACAAGGAGGCTTGACAGTGATTGAATGGCATAGGGAATAAAAGCAAGTATCCCCCGCTTGGCAGGGGAAAAAAAGCCCAACGGATACATTTATTTTCATTTTCTCTTGATGACATATGGTGTTTCAATATGGCCTGTCAGTATTAAAGTAGTTTATTTGTTGTTTTTATAGTTTGGGCTTTTACTTCTTCTCATTCGGAATATCCGCATTTTTTCACTCAAGCCATGCATATGTTGCAATGTAAAGAAAATACATCCACCTTTTTTATTGCAAAATGTTGCATTATTTTTTGTTTACTTTTCGGCAACTTTTTCCTTTTCATTAGACAATTGCTTCTTGGTGAATAGAAAACAGAGATACCGAACAAGATTGAGGATGTGTGGCAGCGGGGTGGGTTGAGGTAAAGAGAGCACTTTATAGTGAAGCGCGTTCCGGAGATTTTCCTCTGCCATTCTTCCAATCAATCAGTGCACCGTAGAAAGCTGCAAAGTATGCGTGGTGCTAGTGTTTGCATATTCCATTGCCACCAATGTGAGCGCCCAACAAAACAAACACCGACACCGACACCAACAACAGCACCAACAAAGACCAATCTTTTGCACAATATCTTCACCACTTGTTCCGCGGGACAAGAAATGGCCATCCGTGTCATACAATGGACAATTGGTGGGGGCATTGAACATAAAAATAATGTCGGAGATAACAGATGCTTGTGCTGTGACAACTGCTTTATTTGCCACAATTGGCGCAAACGGAAAGCAGATAGATTGCTTGAAAATTCTGTCAGTCATTTGATGCCAACAAAAGACGAGAAAAAAAAAGGGACAAGAGGCAAAAAAACAAACTGGAGAAAATAATATTGTTGACTACAATTAGACATTTTAATGCACTTTTCATTTCTATTCTAATCCCACTACACACCGCATGTCCTACATACAGATACATTAAATATGGATGTAAAATACACCACATGTAAATGCAATTTAATGTAGGAAAGTGGAGCATCTGGTTTTCTTTTCTCTCTTTTTTCTACTGCTTTTCTATCCTGTATCCGAGTGTGTTTCAGACGATGCAGCAAACCCCGAGAAATGAATAAATGCAACCTGCTTAAACAAGGTGCAAGTTAAAAAGAGGGAAAGCTGAAGCAGATGAGAGATAAATGGAAGCTGAATGACACTGGTGTGCCTTAGCACCCACACATTCGTACAGAAAACGTTACAGCATCTATATTGCTGCCTCTTCTATCGTATATTCAATTTGCCAACCACACGCAGGATGCCAACTATTTTTAGTTGCGGATAGAGAAAAGCACATTGGCTGGAACAAAGCAGCAGCCAGATGCACCGATTCTTGCTTTCTTTTCTTATTTTCTATTCTGGAGACGCAGTAATTTGCCAGACATAACATCAGCAATATATAGTGCACACAATTGAGAATACTACACATATTTCCATCCTCCTCTGCTCTTGCACAAAGAGATAATAACACAGCCAGCATTTATTTGCGTGCACGCAGAAATTTATGTGTCGCTTAACGCGCGATGCTGCATCTTGTTTCTTTGTGTGTCCGTATGTGTGACGTTATGCACCACATACATTAACGTGGTAAAAAATGAAGAGGAGGAAGCGCAAATGCGAAACTGGTTATTTTCGTAATGCTTGATAAAAACCACACAACATACGTTTGGTTTGATATGCAGACACAGAGAAACAGAAAAATGACATTTATATGCTTGTGCTTTCTCGCCAGGCTAAAAAAATACAGAGACCGTATCGTTGCCAGGGATTGGCGTTGGATTGAAAGTCGCAGGCAACGACAGCTGGCAATTGATATGCATCCTGTAATGGCTGCCTGCTAGTGCATCGCATCTGCTTTTGTGCTCTTGCTGTTTGGATGGGGGGAAGGGGGAGCGGGCAAACAAGCAAGCAAACAAGCAAGCAAACAAGCAAGCGACGGGCCAATTGGCGATGGAGATTGGGGTATTCGCACACCATCTGTCTCAAAGCGGCCATTCGGCCAAGCTGGCAGTCAGATGTAGCCAGATGCGCATTTTTCCACTAGGGGGCGGCACTATTTACATTGGGTTTTGCGCTGCTCCATCGCTTCCTCCACTCAAAACAGGCAGCAGAAAGAGACATGCACAACAAAGACCTCTTGCTCTAGCATCTTCATCTTTATTCTTTTTTTTTGCATCATCCTCGCTTCCTTTTCGATACACGTGCAGATCGGCGTGTGTGTCTTTTTCCAAATGGTCAACACACCGCGGACTGTGCAATTATCGCCATGACTGCTGAAAAGGTGTCAAGCGGCATCAGCTGAAGGAATTCAGCAAGAAGAGGCTGCGGAGATAGCAAGCAAGCAGGCAGGCAGGCAGGCGAGCTCGCAAGCAGAAACAGAATGGGAGTGAGAGCGCAAGATTTGGGGGTCGTGTGTTTACCCGACAGGGCTACACCCCCGCCCGCCCCCCAAAAACCTTGCAGGAACGATGCCGATTCAGACACGCCAGCTCGGGCAGCCTCGTCTCTTCTGCTTCTCATTCCGCCCCTTCAGCGGATACACGCATTCTGCGCTTGTGTGGGCAAATGGAGAAGAACCGGGGGAGCAACAATGGAAAGGGGATGGGCGGGTATTGCCACAAGTCGCCCTTGCTTCTTGCCATTGTTATTTTTCGCCCCGGCTGTGCACTGCGTCCATGTCCATTTGCTCAACGGAACCTCTGTTTTCTCAGTTGCGACATCAACAGCAAAGAGGGCCAAAGGAATGCCATTGAGTGTGGTTGTGCTCTGCGATGCTCGCACCCACACCCTTCATCCCCCAAATTTTCTGTCGTATGCTTTTGCTGGCGTCTGACCTTTCCTTTATTTCTTTTCCTGTTCTCCCCCTGAAATCTTAGTTTTCGATAGAGTGAGCAAGCGGCAATCAATGGCTTGCGATACTTTGCACAATAGAGCTCATCACCCTGTTTCTCATCAACATATATATGGAGAGACGGTCGTCATCTTGTTCCACATTTCCAGTCCCTTTTTCCTGTCTGCCATTTGATCTAGAGATATTTTTCTCGAATTTTCTTTCCTTTGTCCAGTAAAGTAATATTATATATTATCATTTTTATATTTATATTTATACTTATTGTTACCACAAAATACGCATATAGCCGTGTAAAACTCATTATCCTTATTATTACTTTTTTTTACTCCAGCCTGTTTTCTCTGCCCTTTATTTGGTACTCTGTCCGCTAGTTTGGAATTAATTCTTGAATTGCGGGACTCTTCTTTTTCTAATTCTCGATTTCTCTTTCTCTCCTCCCCTCACCATTCCCAGCTCAAAAATATATTACTAGTGCCTTTGGCAAATATACCAGCTGATTGTGCCAACAACTCCAGCCTATATTACCTATCATTGAAACCCCGTTCTTCTGCCACGCAGACTGCTGGTTCCTTGTGTTTTCCCTAAAGAGCATGCAAGAGCAGCCGCTGCATATTCTTCAAATCCCTTTTCAGAAAGATCGGTGCTGACTCTTATTGCCCCCTTTCTATTTCTTTATATACACTCCTGTATATTCTATTGCCAGTTTCACCAGAAAACGTCCAACTCTGGAACTCTCACCGTAGCAGCAGTCTTTGTGCAATATCATTACGCACTGGCAACCGTCTTTTCCATAAAAAAAAGCCTATCGTCCTTTCCACCAAGTCTATCAAAGGTCTACTTTATTCGCCATATATTAATAATTTACGCTTTGTAATTCATTTGAGCATACCCTTCACCAGTGCTCCTCTTTGATCTCTCTTTGCAAACCTGCTTTTGAGCTGTACAACCTCAACGCGTGAGAGGAAAGTCCAAACAGAGAAAGAGCCCACATCTCACAGCATTCGCTTTTCAAAAGTTGGGGGTGTCGTTTCCGATAAGCAGCACACCAGGTCGCTTCTTCTCTTTCCACAACGAATCACCAGTCGGGCTTTCTTGACAAAGCCCAAGCATAAAGAGAATAAAGACATTCGCGCAGCACCCTATCATCCTTTTCTTTTCTTTTACTTGGTCTGGCATTCCCTATCCTTTTTACATAAAGAGAGCTTGTTCACGCGCTCAAGAGGGTGCTGCTATTTGTTTTCAGAAAGAGTTGCAGGCATCTTGCGGCAATCGGCGCATCTCGGCTTTGTAGAAAGCAGCCCACTGTGCATCGCAGAAACTCCCCCCCTCTTTTTCCCCGCTCTTCTCCGCTCGGTCATCCTGACAATCTGCGCCAAAAAAGGTCCAGTTGAGACATCATCTGCTTGCTTGTTTGTTTGTTTGTTTGTTTGTTTTTTGTTCCCAGAAACGACAACGCTTCTCTTTAGAGTAAGGCTCTTCTATTTTTGATCTCTGCCCCTGTCCTCCTCTTTCAACTTACAAAGGAGCGACATATTCCCCCCCCCATTGTACAAACACGAGACACGCCAGACGTGCTGCAGCCTGTTCTGCCTATCGTTTTTTACTCAGACCAGCAAATCCTGGTTTGCTATTGGCTCCCAGGCGGAAACAGACAAACAGGCATTCGGTCCTGTCCATCCTTTGCGGTCCCTTGCCTGGCCCGTTTATTTTCCATCCTCTTTTCCTTCTTTTTACAAAGCGCCATCGGCAGAGAGAGCATACTGCCTGCGCCTGCAAATCTCTCCGCTCTGCTTCAGATAGTTTTGACCCATTGCATCAAAAAAGCAAGCCTGCTTGATGCACGCACCGAGTGTTTGCTTTCTTTGTAGAGATCTTGCCTGCCCATCTTTACATATAGTTTATCCCGTTATAACGCCTTGCACATAATTTCCATTTAGGGCGAATTCGAAAAAAGCAACTCTTTCTCTGGTAGAATCCGTCTCCCTTTACGCCAAAGAAAATAGAAAAAAAGCATACTTACATACTCCTCCCGTTTCAAAAGAAAGTGCATTCGTCAGAGTCTGCTTGTTTGCAAACGGAAGCACCACAACATCTACACATTCTTTTTATTTTAATTGGGGTTTTTTTTTGCCAAATACACTCAAATAACAGATACGGCGAGTTGCCAAGTCTGTTTTTCCATTTATATATTTATACATCCATTCCTCAGCTCATTTCCATTTTACTTTTTTTCTTTTATTTTCGCATTCGTTTCTAAACGTTCTCCTTTATACTTTAAGAATAGCATTTTTGCATTTATCATTTTATATTCACCCCTTCTTGCTACTTCCATATTTGTCTTTTGTTTTAACATCAAAAGCAAAAAAAGAAGAGCTTCTTTTCTTTTCACACCCTAGCTCCAGCACTCATTTCACATCCTCCACATCCACCTTATCCTACATACCTTTTCAACCATTTCTTTTCCTCTTCTTTCATTGCATTTCAACACTTGATTTGTATTCCGATCCTTTCGCACACATTCACTCATCATCCATCTCTTTAACTAAAGCCATTCCACTTGTTTGTTCCATTTATTTGATTTCAACAGTCTCAATTATTCCATCATCCATTCTCGGTTCCTTGTCATCTCCTCTTCTTTCTTCAACACACTCGACATCCCAGCAACCACCGCAACAAACCATACTCTTCTTTTTTTCCATATCACACTCCATCCAACAATACTTACCACTATCACCACCACAACAGCACACAACAATGGCAAGCCTTGCAAGCATAGTTTCGTTTGACTCTTCAGCCACAGCAAAGTCAGCTGTCACCCCTGATGCCCCACACCACACACTAGTCTCCGGGAGTACCGTTTACTCTCGCTCATCGTCAGTTGCCAGCTTTGGCACAACCGAAGAGCACTGCTCGCCTATCGCCACGCCCGATCTGGCCGTATCATCTGTTGACAGCATCTTGTCGGAAGGCTCAATTGCATCCGGCCGCACAACGCCTATCATGCCATCCTCGCTGGCCACCGTCCTCCCCTCTGCTGCTGCGGATGCTGCCGCCGCCGCCGCCAACGCTGCCGCCGATGCCAACCGTCGCCGCAAGGTCCTGACATCCCGCCCTCCCAACAGCTTCATCCTCTACCGCTCCGACAAGCTGCGCGAGCTTGTGCAAAGGTTTCCTGAGCTCAAGCAGACGCAGATCAGCAAGATGTGCGCCGAAAACTGGAAGAACGAGACCGACGAGGTCAAGGAGTTCTACCGGCGCAAGCAGCAGCAGGCAAAGGCGCTGTTTCTAAGTGAGCAAGCCATAGAGGTCGAGCGCATCTCTGGCGGCGCAAGCGACAAGGATGTGATCAAGCGCATCCAGCCAACAAACACCTTCATCCGCTACCGCACCGAGATGAAGAAGAAGCTGGCTGCCCAGTTTGCCACAATGAACCAGAAAGACGTGTCGCGTGCATGCGGGCTGATGTGGCGCAGCGAGCCCGAAAGCGTCAAGCTGCGCTACCGCCAGTCGTACAACAAGGAGAAGCGCAACTTTGAGCGTCTGTGCACAACGTCGACACTGGAGCCGTCCAAGGAAGCGCTATCTGCCCTCGCGTCGGTCATGGCGTCTGCAGCCAAGGCGGGTGTTGCCGTCCCTTCAAGAAGCGGCAAGCGCTCCTCCAGCCCAAAGGACATTAGCGACATCCCCATCATTGCGCTGTCGCCCGCCTCTGCGGCACTTGACAAGAAGCGCAGGCTCAACGAGGGTGGATACCAGTCGGTGCCCAACTCTCCTCCCGAGCCGCTCAGCATCGACAGCAGCCATGAGACCATGGCGCATGCTCGCACAACCAAGCGCCCACGCGCATTCTATACCTCGCCGCGCTCTCACTCTCTTTCGTCGGGCACATCGTCGCCAATCCATGCTGGCACCAGCCTGGCGAGCATCAAGGAGATTCCGTCTGCGGGCATCTGCGACATCTCATCCGTCTCCGCTGGAAGCAACGGCAGTGGGATCTCGCTGCCGTCGTGTGCATCGCTGCTGAGTCTGGCGGACTCTGCCACTTCGCTGGCATCGCGCGTGCCAACAGCCATGTACCAGCAAATGTCTCTGTCTCCCCGCCGCACATCCTTTGGCGATGCCTTCCCGCCTCGCGCCTCCGCCTACGGACACAAGCGGCAGCAGTCGATGCTGCCCGTGCCCCAGCAGCAACAGCCGCGCCAGCAGCCGATGTACGACTACCACCCAAACAACAGGCAGCCGTCTCCGCTGCACTACGCCCCGCCAACCCAGCCAAGCCAGTACGCCAAGCGGCCAGTGGCCTACCTGGATCCACAGCCGCGCCGCGTGTGCGCCATCTCCTCCCCGTCGTACTTCCACAGCCAGATCAGCGACACCCGGCACTCATCATCGCGCCCACACATGACTTCAAGGCAGATGCCTCCTCCTCCTCCTCCCACATACCCTGCCTCGTCTTCAAATGTCCACCATTGATCTGTCTCGCTAACCGTCGCTTCTCTCTCTTGTTTAATATCGTGTAAAAGCTTCAAACGCTGTTTGTCTCTTTATTTCTTGCTTCAACCCTGTACGAAAACCCCGTCAACTTTCTATTTTCCTTTTTTCTTTTGGCTATGTGCTTTTCCTTGGTTTCTCTTTTAACTCTCGTTTCGCTTTTTCTATTCTCTTCTTTCAATTTCAATTTTCGCGTTCCTTATAAAAAACTTTGGCCTTTCAATGTGCAAAACGTAGCAGGATTTAGCCTTGCCAGGGCTACTTTCTTACGCTTTCTGCGTTAACGCGGAAATTTACATTCAGCGTGTAAATTTCTTCTCATTTTATTTTATTAGTGTTGCAGTCCCGAAGAGGAACTTCCAAAAATTTCCACCCCCAAGGCGAACAAGCGCCAGGGATGGAAGGGGTTATTATTTAGTTTGCATTCAGCAATCACGTGGCCTCAGTCGGAACTTCAATGACACACGTAAAACCCCTGCGCAAAGATGGGGAAACAGAAGAAAAAAAGAGCTGGCCCAATGAGGCCTGGCGCATAATCCTCTACATTTGTATGTTCTCTGCACTAAACACACCCAAGCCGCAGAGTATGGGGCCAATCACATGATTAAATGAAAAAGCACAAATATTGTCAGCAGCCAATTAAACGATGCCATATCTGCGGTTCGTCCCTTTCTGCCTGGTTAAGACTCAGCATGTAAAAAACGTACGCACAGCAACCACCACCACCATTTGTTGTCCACATTATTGCTCTTCTTCTCCGTTCTTGTTCACTTTGCTTGGGCTCAATCAGCTTAGTTTGTGTTTGTTCTTTATCCGCTCGTCTGTTATATTTGGCCCCTTCTTCTCTTCCTTGTCTTCTTACCACAGCAGTGCCCAATCACTAAACCAGCCTCGAGAAAGAAAAGCGATTTGGAAGCATACATAGGATGAAGGGCTTTTACGTTTTGTCGGCAATCGCATTTCTGCTTGCCAGCCTTGCCAGCTGCTTGGAATTTGATTTGGCAGCAATGCCAGATGTAAACGGAGCAAGACGGTGTCTCTCGCAGTGGCTTCCGATGGGAACGCACGTCAAAATGACAGCCAAGGTTCTCCCTGGCTTCCCTGGCCAGACAATCAACATGGAAATCCACGACGACAGCCCGCATTTGAATCAATATGGCGCACGCAAGAATCTGGATGAGGTTGTGCTTAGATTCGATACACAAGCACACGCCAACGTGATTGTGTGCTTCCAGAACGCGCTGGACCAGGGGTATTCCCAGGACGGGAGGACGCTTACGATCCAGTTCAAGATGGAGTCCGGTGCTATGGCTGAGGATCTCCACAAGGTCCAGAACGAGCTGAAGCTGAAGCCCATGGAGGTCGAGCTAAGACGTCTGTCAATGTCCTTGGACGATATCCAGGACGAGCTCCAGTATTTGAAGCAGCGCGAAGGCACGCTGAGAGACTCGAACGAGAAGATGAACTCAAAGGTCAAGACGTTCAGCTTCTTTTCTATTGGCTTCCTTGTTGTTGTTGCGGTCTACGAGGTCGTGTATCTTCGCCGGTTCTTCCAGCAAAAGAAGCTTATTTAAAGCACAGTCTGTATGTGAGGATATGGTTCTAATACGGCACCTTCTTGCTGCTTTTCTGCTTTGCCCTTCTCTTTTTTATTTAAATCACATTTCTAGCCGAATAAACATTCATTATTCCATGTGTCTAATGTGTGTAAGCGCTCTTGTTGGGCTTGATTCACAAGATAACTTTTTTTTTTTTAGCCATTTTAACATATCGGCAACTATTTGAAAAGAACTAGCTCGTACAAAGACCCTGTATTGTGAGCACCAGTCTTTGCTTGTATTGAGGGCATATATTACTATTTCAGTTCTTTGTTACGATTTGAGTTACTTTGTCATGCGATCTAAAGTAACAAACCCAAAACCCTTCCGCCCGGATTGCGCTTTGAAATTTCCTGCAAAAAAAGATATCATCATCGCAAGCATCGTCGACTGCGTGTTAAGCAACATTTACCGAGTTTGCTCTTATTGCTTTGTTATTGCGCATCTTGAATACATGTTGGTTTGACAGGGAAATTCAGACGCTTATTTATTTATTTATTTATTTACAGAAAAGAGAGAAACATGTCTCAACAGCAGTATGCGCCGACTTTGGATCATGTATCGTCGCCTCCACAATCTTCCGAGGACAGATATTCGGATCGGGACACAAAACAGGCGGACATTGAAGCATATGTAGCAGCTAGCAAAAGGCAGAGTGACGCAGCGGCTGGAATGATAGACGAAGCAGTTAGTCCGATACTACCACCGATAGCACTCACAGACAAAGCAGCAGCGACAGATATAGCTCCCAAGCACAAGAACTGGATGCTAAAGGTGCCCAACTGGGGCCGTGTTCTCGGATTTGTAGCGACATACATGGCGCTGCCCTTTGTCACTGGGGTTATGGCGGGAATAGGAGAGATCTTTGCAAACGAGCTATTGTATAGATGGGGGTGGCGAGGTGCCCGCCCGATATCTGTACCAGGACGAAACGGCCAGGTGTTTCCAAAGCCCAAGGACGCCCAAATAGTAACGAAAGTTATTGAGAAGCATTAGGAAATAGTGTAGATGTTCCATTAAAGACTCTTGGCTGCATCTACTAATTTTGGTATCATAAACACGATGAGGTTTCCATAGTACGGGCCAAAGAGTGCGTAGAAAAATAAAAGTATATTGCCATGTTTGTATAAAGAGATTTTTTCACATATTATCATCCACGACCAAAGAACCTTCCAACAACGCCGCTTGTAATGGCGTTGTTCATCAGCCCCGACATCATGCTTGAAACAAGTGTGCTGGACGACCCGCTGGCCAGCTGGTTCCATCTCTTCTTCTGGTCCTTGTCGCATCTCTGGTATCCAATGAGATTGGCGCCGCTAAGAAGCACAGAGATAATCACAATGAGAAGCCACTGGAACCGCAGACTGAAGAACGCAACAATCGCAAGCAGAGACCAGACCGCCGGCGTTGCGTAGAGCACAGTCCAGAAGATCCTCGAGTCGCTGGTGTTGACGGGAATCGACAGATCGCGGCTTTCGAATATCCACTCGTTGGTGCCGTCCTCGCGCACCTCGTTCCACCACCGCAGCCCAACAAGGAGCCGCCCCGAAATGTTCTTGACCGTCCAAAAGTCCACCGCCAGGATTATCACGCATAGCACAAACAGAATGATAAAGTTGTCTGTGAAAAAGTTCCCCAGCAGATAAATGGCAAGTGCTCCACTTTTAAACAGAATTAGGAACAAAAGTGCCACTGGGTGGCTCGATGCCTGGAACATGTTCTGCTGCGACTGCGGCTGGTCCACATCTACAACCGTTCCATCAGGTGCGGATTGGTAGTTCATTTTGCTGGCAAAACGATGCTTTTTTATGTAGATTGGAGCTATAGAGACAAAGGGAAAGGGAAAAAAGGACAGGAGAGGAAGAGCTGAGGGAAATTGAGAAAAGGAAGGTGAAAAAGTAAAAGTAGAGAAAACAGCAACAGCAGCCAAAAGAGTGGGGGTTTCGTTTGGCCTTTTCCACGAAATCAACAGCAAAATACTATGCTGCGTTTGAAAAAAGAGCTCAAGGTTTTGTTGTGGCTGGAAACGAGCTGCCATTTCTTGGCAACAGTCAGTTGCTTTGTTTTTTTAAGCTTGCCTTTTAATGGATTAAGAGCGAATTGAGCAAACAAGCAGCGGGGAGAATGGTGCTTACCCCAATTGCCAGAGGTGAAACATGAGCGCTTAAAATCGGGCAGTTGAAAAGTCGGTGGCTATTCGCGCTTTATTAGCAAGGCCACCAGGGTTCTCTCCTCTCTTTTCTTTTCGTTCCCCAGTTTGCTGCTTTATTTTTCTTTCTTTCTTTTCCTTTCCTTCCTATTAGTATTTCCACATACAGCTTTTGTATATCTACCGCCAATGGCCGGTGATAAAAAGCCCGGTTCTGCTATGCATCTGGGGGCCGGAGCGCTCTCTGGCGTAACGTCCTGTGTGCTTCTACAACCATTCGACCTGCTAAAGACCAGAATACAACAGAGCCATGCGCAGTCTGCCACGTCCCCGACAAAGAACCCTGTTGTCAAGGCGATCCGTTCGGTGGTAACAACGGAAGGCGTGCTTGGGCTCTGGCGCGGCACAGTGCCATCGCTCTTAAGGAATGCACCAGGCACCTCGCTGTATTTCTACTTTCTCAACCACACAAAGAACATGTGCCTAGCACTGGAGAATCGGATATCGGGCAATGTTCCACGCACAAAGCTCAGCTCCATGAGCAACATGGCCGTGGGAGCGTCGTCAAGAGCAATGGCTGGGTTTCTCCTGATGCCAGGCACGCTGCTCAAGGTGCACTGCGAAAGCAGTCTGTACAAGTATGCAGGGATCATGGGTGCAGCAAAGGAGATCTGGCGCAGCGGCGGGTTGCGCGGATTCTTCGTTGGCGCTGTGCCCACAGCCATCCGAGATGCGCCGTATGCAGGGCTGTATATGCTCATGTACGAAGCAATAAAGTCAAAAGAGCGGGACTTTGCACTCAAGCGGAGCGTCGATCTGGCAGAAACTACAGTCACCATGGTCGCCGGCGTCCTCGCTGGGCTGTCGGCCTCGTACTTGACACAGCCGTTTGATCTTGTCAAGACGCGGATGCAGCTGCGACCGATAGAGTACCCCACAGTGCTCCAGTCGTTTTCAAAGATCCTTCGCGAAGAGTCCTTTGTTGGGTTCTTCCGTGGGATCTCGCTGCGTGTGTTGCGGAAGGGCATCCAAGCGTCCCTTGTCTTCACATTGTACGAATGGGTTGTCCGAGCAAACACGCAAAAGAAGAGTGCCGCAGAAGCATCCGCAAGGGTGTAGAGCCAGTAGTATTGACGCCATAAAGTTGTTTAGTAATGCATGGCAAAATCTAGAAATGTGGTTGTTGTTGTTGTTGTTGTTGCAATAGTCTATTTAGCTTATTATCCTCACTCTAGCACTTGCACATGTTTGTAGACTGGTAATGTTGCTGTATTATTGAAAGCAATTAAAAGGAGACCCCTGAGGCTATTTCTTTGTTTTTGTGGCGGCTACAGACTTGTCATTCTTGTGCTTTTCATCTTTGGACTCAGGGCCCTTCTGCTCCTTTGGCTGCTGATCGGATGCCTGCTTCTTTGGCCTAGACAGGATACCGCGGGTGACATCGCGGATGTTGGCGGTGGGATCAGCCCGAAGCTTTTCAACAACGCTCATAGCAATGCTCTCGACATTCGACCGGCTGAAGGTCGGCAGATCCTTGTAGGTGGTCCACAAGAGCTTGCGACCACGTCTGGCCATCCGCTGTGCATACTTCGTGTCCTTGACCATGTTGGGGTCGACGTTGGCTGCCTCACCCGCCTTGAGTGCCTTTTCGATTTGTGCAGAGATGCCGAGCGTCTCATACTCGGTAAGCCAGTACCTCATGCCAATGCCGACGGGGATGTTCTCATTGATATAGCTCAACCACTTTCTCACAACCTCCATGTCCGCATCATAGAGAACCACCACCCGCTTGTGCGTGCGGCGCTCAAACACTTCCATAGACGACTTGTGCACAAAGGGCGATTTGAGCACGGTCCAGCGCCTGACTGTCACAGGCATGGAGACTGGCCCTGCAATGGGAATGCCCATATGGTACGCCGCCCTGAGCACAAAGTCCATATAAAAGTCTATGCGCTCTAGTTGGAACGTATGAAACGCAACGCGACACACGCGAACCCCATGAGTCTTTTCCACGCGCGGCGCCTTCTGATACAGCGGATCGTCAAGATACTTTTCATCTACCTTGACAAACTCGCGCACTTTGAATCCAAGCGCCTTGTCCAGCAGCTTCGCATAGGTTGCTTCGGTACGCACCCCCCGAAGTGCCTCTGGGCTCCTCAGTCCGCGTGCAACTGCAGTCTGGAGTGTCTGCTTTCCGCATAGTGCTCGAAGCGTGGTGCATCCCGCACTTGCACGGTAAACTGCCGGTTGGAACATGTCTTTATACTTTTTATACTGCGTTGCGGCCTGTCTGTGCCACGAATCGCAAAAGGTCTCTTTCTAATTATATTCGGATTTGGCACTAGCAATGTAGAACAAAAACAAGGAGCAAAGTGAAACAAGAAAGAAAAAGAAACATTCTGCTGTTCAATCTCACCTGCTGATTTGTTGGAGCCTACATTAACTGATAAACAATAATTTTTTCATTAGTGTAAAATCGTAATAGCTGGCCGATCATAGAAACATTACGATCAAAGAAAATATAGATTACGATCAGAAACCATGGATAATCAGCGTATCTGATCACACAATAAAGAAAAATATTCGACAGCAAAAAACAAAAACCCACATAAAACTCGAACCTTTTGTAGACGCCAAAATGCTGCTTGTTAGACTTTTCATCTTGTTTCTCTGCCTTTTACTTGTTGCACACAGCATCTCTATATTTCACTACTTTATAGAGCTATACCTAATACATAAAACACGAGGATATGGCGAGGAAAGACATTAAGGCAGAAGCAGCGAGTGCCTCCGCCACAGTACTGACAGATGCCAAAGTAAGCACCAGATCAACACAAAACTCGGTTCCTTTTTTTACACAGAGGTTGAAAAGTGCAGAGCGCATGCCGTGAATATAACCGTATACTCAATTACTAACAAGAACTTTCATGTGTAAACTATTTTTTCTTTAGAAAAAAGCCAAGGGCGCAAAGACAGACAGCAGCAAGTCCAGCGAGCTGTGGGATGAGATTCAGAAGCTTGGCGGTGATATGGAGGACCTCACCATGTTGCAGGACATTGATACAGACAAGCCAGGAAAGGCCGAAAAGTCCAAGAAAATAGATAAGGCTGCGCTGCAGAGCGATCTTTCTGCGTTTGCAAAGTCGCTTGGACTATCCACCAGTATTTCCAGCATTGTTGACGGCCTGGACAAGGAGAAGGCTTCCGACCATAGCAAACAAAGCAGCGACGAGCCAAGGGCCAAATCCAAGGATAACAAGAAGAGCACAAAAAAGGCCAAAGCTGAAAAGACGGATGACGCAAAAGAGAAGGAGACAAGTATAAAGAAGAAGGAGAAGACAGACGCCAAGCCAAAGAAGGAGACAAAATCTGAGAGCAAGCCGGAGAATACCGATAACGATAAAGTGATTGAAACGACTCCAGAGATTCCTGGATTCAAGATAAAGTCAGCCAAGGATGCCTTACCCGCGCCCAAGGCTGGCAGACTGACAGTTCAGCCAATCCGGCAGTGGTTCTCGATTAGCTTAAGGCCGGTAGAGGTGGACGCAGAAGCTGAGCGCCTCAGCGAGGAGGAGGTTTTGCAAAAGCTAGAGTTTGCCGAGTACTTGCTGAACAGCGAAAACGATCTGTATGAGAAGAAGGGAATTGCACAAAAATCGCTATCGACGGCAGACCGCTCGTTTGTCTCCAACATTCTGTCGTCTGGTACGTTGACTGATCGCGTGTCAGCGTTGACGCTTATTGTGCAAGAAAGCCCTGTGCACAACCTCAAGTCTCTTGGACATCTGATGAATATGGTTGGAAAGAAGAACCGTCGCGAGGCTTTGCTTGCTGTTGGAAGCGTCAAGGATCTTATGTGCATAAATCTGCTGCCGGCAGATCGCAAGCTCAAATACTTTGCTGACCAGCCGCTGAACGCCAAGGACATAACAAATATGCACTGGATTCTCTGGGCCTTCGAGGACAAGCTTAAGCGGTACTACTTTGATCTGATTCAGAGCATGGAGTCGCTTGCTTACGATCCGGTTGTACACACGCGTCAGAGCATGGTCTCTTACTTTGAAGAGCTACTGGAGCAAAAGCCTGAGCAAGAGCAGAACCTGCTTCGCTTGCTTGTGAACAAGCTTGGAGACAAGGAGCGCCAGCTGGCGGCAAAGGCGTCGTACCTGATTCTAAAACTGCTTAATGTGCACCCGAATATGAAGTTTGTTGTTGTCAAGACCATCCAGGAGCTGCTTTTGACAAAGTCGTCGACTAATGAGCGTGCTCAGTACTACACGATGATCACTCTGAACCAGGTCATTCTATCTTCAAAGGACGTGCAGACGGCAAATCTCCTGCTTGAGGTGTATTTTGTCTTTTTCAAGAAGCTTCTGAAGCTCACGCAATCAATGGATGAGGACAAGGAAGGGGATGAGGAGCCAAAACCCGATAGCAAGAGCAGCAACAAGAGACCCGAGCACAAGAAAAAAGTGTATATTGGACAAAAGGCGCTGAAGAAGGCCAAGCAGGAAGCCGACAAGAAGCGTGACGACGAAGAAAAGGCCACCGACAATAAGATGCTTGCGGCGATTCTCACTGGGTTGAACCGTGCACTGCCGTTCTCCAAGATGGAGGACGAGGCGATGGACAAGCACGTCGGAGCTGTTTTCCAGATCGCTCATGCTGGAAACTTCAACACGGTTGTTCAGTCGCTTGTGCTTTTGCACCAGATTATGCGCATTCGCCCGGCTATTGCCGACCGCTTCTACCGCACTCTCTACGACTCGCTCCTTGACCCGCGCATTGACAGCACTTCCAAGAAGGCCATGTATCTGAACATTCTCTTCCGTGCACTCAAGACCGACGACAACATCCCAAGGGTCATGTCTTTTGTCAAGCGCATCTTGCAAGCGTGTCTGCACACACAGCCGGACTTTGCGTGTGGCGCATTGTTCCTTGTTTCTCAGATTCTCAGCCTGCAACCGAGGACATACTCGATGCTGACCCAGCCCGAGGACAACGATGACGAGGAAAATATTGTTGATGCCAAGGATCCTTCCGACAACGAAGATGCTGGAAATGGTGTTCAGAAGCAGCAGGAACAACCGAAGTCGCGGTATGATCCGCTTAAGCGCGACCCAAAGTTTGCTCATGCCGATGACAGCTGTCTGTGGGAGGCCGTCATGCTTGTCCACCATTTCCACCCCTCGGTGACGCACTCGATGAAGCAGATCATCGATAGCAAGCAGGTTTCAGCAATTAGCAATCTGCACAACCATTCCCTTGCACACTTTCTGGACCGTTTTGTCTTCCGCAAACCCAAGGCTGGTGCCGATGGCTCTGCCGACGCTGATGGTAATGAAGATGGAGATGTGACTGTTAAAAAGTTTACTGGTCTTCGCGGCCATTCCATCATGCAGCCTTTCATATATCAGGACGGCCCTGACATGGAGACAGGACCTGGCAGCACACGCATTGCTGCTGGTAACTACCTTATCGCGTCAAAACGCGTTGGAGGGGTTGTTGGAGGCATTGATTTCACGTCTGAGAAGATGGCTGGTCTGCGCAAATCCGATGTTCCTCCAGAAGAGCAGTTCTTCCATCAGTTCTTTGCTACGAAGAAGGAGCGCATGGGCAAGAGAAGCAAGAAGAGCAAGAAGAAGAAGAACAAGGATGGAAGCGACGAGGATGTGGACAGCGGTGACGAAGGCGTCGACTTTGCTGACGACAACACTGGTTTTGCTGCCGCGGTTAAGCATGGCGACGACGATGACGTTGATGAGGACGAGATCTGGAAAGCCATGACCGGATCGATGCCTAAGGCTGGTGGCGATGATGATGCGGATGAGGAAGACGAGGATAATGAAGACCTTCTGGATGCGCTGGGTGAGGATGACAGCGATCTGGAGGATGATTCCAATGGCGATGAGAGCGATGCTGCCGACGATTCAGATGGAAGTGATGATGCCGATGCGTTCCCTGACTTTGACGATGAGATAAGTGACGAGGATCTATCCGATAACGACAGCGACTCCAACGCGAAAGCAGGATCCAAGCGCAAGAGCAACCCTGATACCGCTGACAGTGGCAAGAAGGAGGAAAAGTCGTCAAAACGCAAGAAGAGTGAGCGGTTGCCTCTATTTGGTTCGTTCGATGACTATGCACATTTGATCGACAACGACGAAGGACTTTCCTGAGCCTTTATTACTATTTTTTGAATGAATGGAAAATGCAGGTTTTTTACTCTTATTTCATCACTCCAGTCCTTTTGGTTCATATTTTCTCCCTTTTCTCTCTTCCTTCAATACAATCAATTCTATTATTGTACTTTCTTCATACATACAATGCAGAAACGCAAGATCGGAAAACCGCTTTTGCTTGGTCTTGGGCCCAAGAAACTGGTTTCAGCTGATTCAAAGTCGACACAGCAGGTAACAACAGCTCGCCCTTACAGCAGTTAGAACATTCAAAACTATACTTTTTGACAAAGGTCGAAGACAAGTAGCGAATGTATGGATGACTGACTCTTTCTTGACTTGCATTCAGCTAATTGAGTTGTTATTTTTATACCCCCAGACACTCTAGTCAGTGAGAAATGTGTTTGATGCTAGCGATGCCGATGAAAGAGGTGCCAGCACCCAAAAGTTCGAGAAAACAGCAGAACTGTCGTCCTTATTTACGGCAGACGACGACTTCATTGATGGAGGCGACACTAGCCTGGAGAATGACAAGGGGAAACAGCAGCTACACAGTGGACTAGGGACAAGGGGTCATAGCGACATCATTACAGAGCCTTCCGTGGATTACAGCAGCGATGCTCTAGTGGATGGTACTCGCACCGGCAGCAATAAGAAAAAGCGTAATCTTGACTTGTTTCTGGAAGAGCTCAAGCGGGGCCAGGAGAAGAGGGGACTGAAACAGCAGCTTCGCAAAACGAAGCGACAGGATCGTCACACCCATGCCAGTTCTGCTTCTGTGCCTGAAGACGGTTCTTTGCTTATGCAAAAGAGTCTACCTAGACAGCCAGCGCATGGCATGGGTATCGACGATGGCGAGACCACCAATCTGTATATCACAAACATTCGCATCGATGTAGACGAACACGCGCTTTGTCTGGCTTTTGCGAGGTTTGGGCCCATTGCTAGCGCAAAGATAATGTGGCCACGAACTTCGGAAGAGTTTGCCAGACAACGTAACACCGGGTTTGTTAGTTTTATGGGCCGTGAGGCTGCTGCGTCTGCACTAAGCAATATGGATGGTCAAAAGCTTAATGGGCTGTCTTTGCGTGTATGCTGGGGTAAACGTGTTTCTCTGCCAGAGAAGCCTGTATTTGTGCTTGATGCTGAGAACCCACAACGGACTCCATCCACAGGCCATCCTTTCAACGCAAGAATGCCGACGAATGCCAGAAACGATGACAGCATTCCAGAGGTGCACGTGGAGACACCGCTGGACCACCGTCTAGTTCGGTTGATCCATTGGACTGTGGAGCATGTTATTACGCACGGCCCAATCTTTGAGCTTCTTCTGATTTCACGCAAGGCAGACGACCCACGCTTTGCTTTCCTGACGGACTACGAGCTGCCTGAGCATGTTTACTACCGATGGCGCATGTATTCGCTTCTGAATGGCGACACAAAACACGAGTGGCGCGACCAGATGTTTTTTATGCACGACAAGGGACCAGTCTGGGTACCACCTGGGGTTGCTGAGCATGTAAAGGCTACCGATGCGGACGGGTTGGACGGCGATGGTGTTGATACAGCCTCTAGCGAGGCGGAAGAGCAAGCAGAGCGTGCCCATGGCAACCATCAGCGTGACAAGCTCGGAAAGCGGGCACACGATCGTCTAGTGCGGCGTGTTCACAGGGTGCAACAGGGCGCAGTGGCACAGCGTGGAGTGATTGCAGAGGCCATGGTTTTTGCGATTGACCATGCGTATGCGGCAACTGATGTTGTTGATGTTGTGTGCCAGTCGCTTACTGATCCGCAATCTTTGCCTGTCGAAAAGCTTGCCAAACTGATGCTGATTTCAGACATACTTCACAACTGTTCGGCGCCTGTGCCCAATGCGTGGCGCTTGAGACAGGCCTTTGAGGCAAAACTGTGTCCGGTTTTTGAGCATCTTGCTGAGACATTCAGAAGCATTGATGCAAGACTCAAGGCCGAGAGTTTTCGCAAAACCGTGCTTGCGGTTCTGGCCGTATGGGAGGTGTGGATGGTGTTCCCGAGTAAGGACATTCATAAACTGGCTTATATGTTTATATAGAAACTAAAGAGAAAATACTATGGTGAAATTGAAGCTTTTATGTGTGCAAGTAAAACCCCTTTCACTTTGAGCTGATCTGAGATTTCACTACTGACGACATTTATCGTATTGGTGTGCGTGCTGCGCATACACGCCAAGTTGGGCTGCAGCGTCAAGGACAAAGTTTGGATTGCGCACCAGTATACGCCCAAGGAAGACAAGGTCCGCCTTTTCTTCCTCAAGAATATCGTTTGCTTGCTTAGCCTCGGTTATAAGACCAACAGCGCCCGACAGTATTCCAGGAACATTCTTCTTGATGGCCGTTGCAAATGGAACTTGGTACCCGGGAACCAGCGGTGGAAGCTTTTGCTCAGGAGACAGAGCTCCGGTGGAGCAGTCAATCAGATCAACACCTTCCTTGGTTAGAAGCTTGGCAAGCTCAATGCTCTCCTCTTCGGTCCATCCGCCGGTTGGAATCTCGTGGCTAGGCTCAACCCAGTCCGTGAACGAAAAGCGTGCAAAGAGTGGCTTCTCCTTGGGCCACACTTTGCGAACAGCACGCGCGGTTTCCACTACCATGCGTGCGCGGTTCTCAAAGGAGCCGCCATACTCATCCGTGCGCTTGTTGGAGATTGGCGACAGAAACTGATGAAGCAAGTACCCATGAGCTGCATGAAGTTCAATGACATCGAATCCAGCCTTGTCTGCACGCACAGCAGCATCAGCAAATGATTGCTGGATGTTCTTAATCTCCTCAACACTTAGCTCCTTGGGTGTCCATGATGCGTTGTCATAAGAAACTGCTGAAGGACCGACTACCTTATCGGGCCATCCACCATTCTCAACATTAGAGTATTTACCATTTGTACCTCTTAGCCATGACGCTGTAGCACTAGCCTTGCGTCCAGCGTGTACTAGCTGAATCCCAACAGCCGCCTTGTTTGCATGAGCAAAGTTCACAACTTGCTTAAGCTTCTCAATGTGCCCATCCTTCCAGATTCCTAGACAGTTAGGAGTGATACGGCCTTGGGGATGAACAGCAGTGGACTCCATGATAACAAGGCCAACGCCACGCATGGCATACTGGCCAACATGTGCTATGTGGAAGTCTGTTGCAAACCCATCTATTGATGAGTACATGCACAGCGGGCTTAAGGCAATCCGATTCTTGAGATTCATTTCACGAATCCTTAGCGGCTGGAACATTTTAGGAAGCGGATTGGGATTGCTTGCAACAGCACTGGAGCTCTGCTTAATTACAGATGCTGATGGTTGGATTGCTGAGCCCGGTCCAAGCCCCCTTTGTTCATGATAAAAGTCGTGTGGATTATTAACATTCATTTTTGCTTTAATAATACTGAAATCCTGGCTTGTCAAACAGAAAAGTGAAAGAAAAAAGAAAAAAGTGCAGTGGTCATTGAAAACAATCAATTTTGAATGTGAAAGGAAAAGTCAAACCAATTTATATGTCTAAAATATATCCATATCCCGTGGTGTAAAGTCTCCACCGATACTTGGATATAGTAAAGAATTGGTGGTCTCATGAATTTCAAACAATTGTAGAAAGCGCCTTTCACATTACATATTCAGAAACTGAAATTGGAAGTGACATCCTTGCATTCAAACACAAAGAAATTTGCTTACAATGGATTTTTTTTAGACAAACGTGAATGTTGACTTGTTGCGGCCTCTTTCATATTGATGTGGATATTGCGGAAACACGCCGAGTTGAGTTGCAGCGTCGAGGACAAAGTTTGGATTGCGCAATAAAACACGTCCAAGGAATACAAGGTCCGCCTTGTCTCCTTCGACAGCATCGTTTGCTTGCTTAGCTTCGGTTATAAGACCAACAGCGCCCGACAGTATTCCAGGAACATTCTTCTTGATGGCCGTTGCAAATGGAATTTGGTATCCTGGAGACAGAGGAATCTGTTGCTTTGGACTACTGCCGCTGGTTGAACAGTCAATCAAATCGACACCCTCCTTGACTAGGAGCTTGGCAAGTTCAATGCTCTCCTCTTCGGTCCATCCGCCAGTTGGAATCTCATCGCTTGGTTCCACCCAATCGGTAATTGACAAGCGCACAAAGAGCGGCTTCTCCTTGGGCCACACTTTGCGAACAGCACGCGCGGTTTCTACCACCATGCGTGCGCGGTTCTCAAAGGAGCCGCCATACTCGTCAGTGCGCTTGTTGGAGATTGGCGACAGAAACTCATGAAGCAAGTATCCATGGGCGCCATGAAGTTCAACGACATCAAACCCGGCCTTGTTTGCACGCACTGCTGCATCAGCAAACGACTGCTGAATATTTTTAATATCTCCGATGCTCAGCTCCTTGGGAGTCCACGACCCATTGTTGTAAGGGACTGCCGAAGGGCCAACCACGTTATCGGGCCATCCCCCGTTCTGAGCATCGGCGTTTGAACCCCGTTCCTTTATCAGCCAGAGTGCTGTAGTGCTCGACTTGCGTCCAGCGTGTGCTAGCTGGATTCCAATTGCTGACTTGTTTGCATGCGCCAGGTTTACAATCTGCGTAAGCTTCTCAATGTGCTCGTCCTTCCAGAGTCCCAGACAGTTAGGAGAGATACGTCCCTCGGGAACAACGCCGGTTGCCTCCATGATAATCAGACCAAGGCCGCGCAGGGCATACTGGCCAATGTGCGCTAGATGGAAGTCGTTGGCAAACCCGTCTGTTCCCGAGTACATGCACATGGGGCTGACGACAGCACGGTTCTTTAGCGTCAGACCGCGAATGTTCAATGGCTGGAACAGTTTGGGAAGTGGATCGGGATTGCTTGTAATCGTGGTGAAGCCCTGCTTGATCTCAGAAGCTGTTGGTTGAACAGCAGCACCTGGACCAAGGCCTTTCTGCTCCTGAAAGAAGTTATGCGCGTCAATAATAGTCATAGCTGTTACTAATAAATGTAGGGTAGCTTTTTGTTGTTTGAAATAAAAAAGAAGTGAAGTAAAGACGAGAAGCCGTGATGAATCTGACCGAAGCAGGTGGAGCGTGTGGGTTTATATATGGCGAGACTTGCAATCCCTCTCCAAGCAGATTAATAATATGCTAGTTTTTTATGAGAGGGTTTTCCATACAGAAAATGTGTTTTCTTCCGAACTCCGTAAAAACGAAAAATCCAATCGAAAAATTTCATCATTACTGTCGTCGAAAAAGTGACTGCTTACAAATCTAAAACAAAGTAGTGGTTCTCGTTGTTCATCGTCAATAATAGTTCTCCACCGATGACACCACTGGGCTCAGATCTAACTGGGCCATAAACAATAGATGCGGTAGTTAAGTGGTATGCGTAGGTTGCAATGATCTTTATTTTCAATTTCAGCAATGCTCACTCTATGTGAGCTCACAGTCCTGGAAATTAGAAAGGTGACACAAGGTCGTCCTTGCCCTAGCTGGTGCTGAACATGTTTCAGATAGTTAAAATGACAAACGATAACAAAAAAAGCAATAATGATAGGCAAATGAAGCAAGCGTGCTGTGCCTAAAACGTTTGGAAATCTGGCTATATTCCGCAAGCCATTAATAATCTGGCAGAAGCCCGAACCCCCGATTTTTACGCCGAGCGCAAGTTTTCTCTATACAAGATGCATTATCCGAAGCAGCCACTTGATAGTTACGATTTGTGGTTCTGTTTCATAGGCGTTACATTGTTCATGCTGCTTTAATTAAAACAAACAGATATACCCCCCCCAAATAGTTTATAGACTAATTTCATAGGAGCCAGTTGATGGATTGAGTCGCGCACGAGCCGTTGGATCCAGATACACCTGCTTCTCTATGTATGGCGAAAATGGCGGTCTGTCTTTGACTTGCGCA